>VYZW01023061.1:22128-37935 GCA_013401315.1 Balaeniceps rex
CGCGGGCAGGGCAAGGCCCAGCCCCGCCCCAGGGCCGGGGCCGTGGCGTCGGCGTCCGCGGGGCCCCCCGGCCGGGTCCGCGCTGCTGCCGCGCCTTGGGGCTTGAAACCACCCGCTGCACCGGCCAGCCCTCACCCAGCCCTGTACCGTACGTCCGTCCCCTCCCTTTTTTTTTTGGTTTAAACTCGGTCTGCGAGGGAAATTGCTAAATTTCAGTCAGAGGAACGGCAAGGGCCTCTGCACAGCAGCATGCGTGCAACTCCCGTTTCCAGAGCGGTTGGGAAACGAGGCGCACACGTCTCTCAACCAGCGATAAAGCTACATCAAACATTGCACAACTCCTCCATAAATAGTCACTTGGGGTTTTTTTCTTTCTTTAAAGAGGAGGTGGTTTTGGCCATGCTCGAACCTCTTCTGTTTGCTTTCCACGGGCATTTGCGTAATCAAGTTATATTGGCACAAGTGTTTGTGCAAACCAGATTTCAAAATCTGACATTCAGGGATTTGTAAGGATTGATTTTGAGCCTTTGTCGAACCCTACCATGGGTTACCAGATGAATCCCCAAAAAGCTGCTCAGGTCTCTCAGAGATGGGTTTAGATTAATCCCCAGGACAATAAAACCAAAAAAAAATCAAGCACATTCACACAGACACGGTTCTTCCTACATTGAACGTGCGCGTAGATGAAATTCACACACAGATAATATGTTGGTTTAACAAATACTACAGAGACACTTGCAGTTGTCTGGTGGAGCTAAACTACAACTTCGATGAAACATGAGTTGCTTTTTGTGATTATTCAGCCAAAGAAAACTGATGGTTTTATGAAACCCCTCAGGTCCAACAGATCTTAACCCTGGTGTCTCCCGATGGGCATGTGTGAAGGGGTAAGAGCGCACAGGGCCTGTGACCCGAAGGAAGGGGTGGAGGGCAGAGAGGCATGGAAAGCTGTAGCTGAGGCTGGCAGGATCCATGGCTGGAGGCGAGGGGACCATCTCTCCAGGCCACCTCTCTCCTGCAGTGTGCCGCCACCGATTTCTGGGCCACAGCTGTGCTCTGACCTCGCTGCCGGGGGTCACGGAGCACAGAAGGAGAGCGAGTGCTGCCGCAAGAAGCATTAATGAATCCTTTTTGACACGCTGCCGGGGCTGTGTCAGAGCAGGATGCCTCCCCGAATGGCTGAGGGGTGACACCCCTACCCCCACGGTCCATCTGCTGCACCCAGTATAAGTGGGGGACTGGTGGCGGCATTAAGGGGGAGGAGTGGACCAAATATCCCCCCCGTACCCTTTCCCTTCCCACCATGCACTGTGGCTTAAGCAGGAGAGGCACAACTCTAAGATGTTCAGGATTCTTCTGTCAAGTCAACCAGGGACAATCAGGACTATCACACCAGGACCAACCCCTGCCATATGCTAGGGATTATCTCCGAGGAGTAGACACAGGATAGGCATGCAAAGGTAGCTGGTGTAGAAGGGACATATCTGCATGGATTATGTCTAATGCAGCATATAAAGGGGTCATTTAACCAGCGGCACCACCGAAATGTTTTAATAACTTGAGCAAAAACTAGGTTTTCTAGACTTGACCTAGGCTGGCCAAAACCATACGTTCTCCAGGCAACCCCACAGCACTGGTACAGCGGACAATTAATTCCTCCCTAGAGCTACAGCAAGTTAATGCAATACCTGAGCCACTTTCTCCTCCCATTCAGCAGGACTCTCAGAAAGACACCAACACCAGTCACCCCAATTTCCCCACTCTTTCTTAAGTTATTAACCTAACACGGTCAGCTGTTTTGTAACTGATTTTTGTTTAACAGATAAGGGTGTGCGTGCCTTCTGCAGCAGGAGTTTTTAGAAAGGTCAATTCTGCCATGCTCTGACAAGATCTATGAAAAAAATTAACAGGGAGCTGTTCAGATACACACATCAGAACTTTGGATTTATGGCCTAACGTTTGGAGAAGTTAATAGAAATTACACAAAATACACTGATTATTTGCAAAGGTTTTTGTCACTTTTGCGCTTGTGTCAAGTGTCAACAGTGGGATTCATATAAAGGAACTGGAACCTAGTTCAGCTTAGCGACGTTTATGTCCCGTGCAACTCGCATCTTAAGCTACAGGAGCCATGCTTGTCTCACAGGCTTAAGAATTCAGAGGTCTGAGCTCACGTTGGTCTTTCTTCACAAAAACTTTCTTTAAAAGGCCCTTACTTTCCCAAATGAGGTCATGTTCTAGGAGCCTTTAATGCTCTCCAATTTTGCCTTAAACTAACCTCGAGGCAAACAGAGGACTTAACTATGAGTTTTTTATGATTTAAACATGGTCTTTCAGTATGACTATACTCACCGCAGCAGGCCATGAGCAGCATTTTTGCCTTTGCAGCAAATTTCACATCAACCAGAAAAAACCCCAACCCCAAAACCAATCAGGGTCTCTGTATAACTCATCTGAAAGGATTATTGGAGGTCTGCTACTTCTACTTACCTTCGTACTAGGCATCTGTTCAAAAATACAGTTCCAGGAACACAGGAACTAATGAAGACTGCTTTCCTATGGATTTATGCCTGTGATTAATTGCCTCTGTGTCCAAGGTACAAGCTCTAATTGAAGCTGGTCTCATGCCTGGAGACTTATAAATGTGTCTCCCTTATCTGGATTACTGGATATCAGTACAGAACGCAGTTTTCTTCTGATATCTCTTTCACCTCCACACTTTAAAAAAAAAAAAAAAATCCAAAAATGTAGTGACTGTGAGATCTCCAGATTTGGTTGAAATTAATTAGCTATTCTGAAGCTGAATGACAGAACGATCACGTATGCCATACTTCCATAGGAAAGGGAGAAAGGGTACTGCCTACTGCACTAAAGCCTGGTTAGTTTTGCCACCTCTTTTTGGTAGTAAAGCCTCTGTGAACTACTAACTAATCCCACACTTACTCAGCTTTAAAAAAGAAAAAGCCATGACTCAAGATGGTAATTAAAAAAAAAAAAACAACACATTATTGAATATTTGTCAGAGTACTAAATAAGCCATTATTCTGTTTTGTCAAAAGAATCACAATTTACAAGCAGCAGCACTTTCTCCCTATACCTTTCAAACAAAGCAGAGACACAAAAGCAAACCATGTTGCCGGGCTTCAATTAAAACAACCATTCAAAAATTTTATCTTAAATTTCAGTCAGCTCACTGGACAAAAAAAAGTCCCAACACCCAGTACTTTCCATATCTAGCATTTCTCTCAGTAATGATCTCAAACACAGAAAAGTGAATTTGTTACAAGTACTGTTTTCCTCCTCTTGAGCATTAAACTCTTTTGGTGGTTTGTTTTGGTTTTTTTTTGTTTTTTTTTTTGCAACATACCTGCTCTTCCCTTTAGAAGTCCTGTTTTGGGAGCTTGCACAACCTGAGGTTGAACTTACATTACATTTTCTTGATCTCCAAAACCTGTCTGTAATTGGCACATGAAAAATACGACATACTGTTCCTTTGTTGCAGCATTTTACTGTTGCAGTACATACTTGCCACTTCCCACATGCTCCTAGGGGACTTCCAAATACAGCAGACATGTGGATACAATTTCTTTTTAATTCTGTTTTTGCAAGAAGCCATGTAATCACCTGTATCTTCAATTATTCTTCCCTAAAAAGATGACAGTTGAAATTACTGAATGTTTTCCCTACAACGGAAAGTTGCCTCTAGCTTTATATTTTCCTGTTGACATGTTGGTCGTGCATCGACATTTACCACAATAATTCTTCAGGTCATAAAACACTCATTTTGGGGGAATCTTGGTTAAGCAAAGAAGTAATTGGTTTGTTGTTTGGTTTTTTTTAAAAGCTACCATACAAACTTATGAAAATCACGTCAGATAATGAAATTTTAGTATTTTTCACTGGCTTTAAAAAAAAAAAAAAGTCAAGTCACTACAGACATCTGAAGTAAATCTCTTTCCTGACAACTTGAATTATTCAGCAGGATTACATCTCTTCGTGGAACTTCCTTGAAAAAACAGGAAAATTTATCTTAACTGTCAACTTCACAAGAGACACCAAAAGGAGTTTAGACAACCCTTCTGAAAGCTTACAGTTGAACAAGCCAAACTGACAAAAATACATATTTTCCTAAGATGTATATTTCATTTCTTTGGAACTTGGTGTTTTTGTACTTGTAGTATTAGTCACATAGTGTGAAATCACACTCATTTAAGAGTTGATGAGCAATCAAAATTTGTCATGATCGGTCATGGTTTTTTTGCATAAGGGACTATACATCCTAGGCCTGAGACACAAACATACTTTCACTTTGAACAGAAGTCATTTTTGAAAGCATTTTTATTTGTCTTATCCTAGATGTCAGCAAATAAATGGATATTTTTTTCATCCTAGCTTTTGACAGAATTTGTTTAGTTATATGGGAATATGGTATAAGTTGCAGAACTGTAAAGCAGTCATACACATCCATAATGGTCTGATAATTACAATATAAAACTATACTATCAGTCAATTTACAATAATGCTTTTTAAAATGCCTACTAAAGCAGTCCAGACATACCTGAGACTTCAAAAACAGTCCAAGGACAGCTTTGAAAACAGGTAATTCCGGGTGAGTGTGAAGACTTGCATGTGAATCCCTAACCTGCTCAAGGCTGAAACCCCTCACTGCTGCACCTCTGAGGCCATCTGGAAAGGTGCTTTTCATCCAAAGAAACGATTCATAGAGACGGGCAACATCTTTTGCTAGATAAACTCACAGAGCTGTGGAAGAGAGAGGGGATTAAAAAAAAAAAAAAAACAACAAACAGCAAACAAACAGGGAAGTGATAAGCAGACAAGCTTTCACGTGCATAAGCCACTCTTAACGCAGCCTGGATCCTCACACTTCTTGCCTTTGCTGAATGCCTGAGCTCCAGAAGCTCCACGTGTTCTGGATTTTCTGGCAAGGGAGAAGGAGAAATAAAACCACAGGCATAGAGGCAGAAGGGGACAGCTACTCAAGGTTACCTAAGAAGGAAGCAGATTTGATGTTAGCTATTTACTTGAAAGTACTTCTTTTTGTGCAAGTCTAAAGCTGGGTTATGTCATTCAGACCAACAGCCTTGTTTCAGACACGGCGTTGACTGCCGTGCAAGTTTCAAGACTCTTTTCCCTAGGAGCAACATAAAAGAAAAAAGGCTGCTAGAAGTGGTAGCAAAATCTTACAGAAGCCTTTCCTAATTTAACAGAGGTTAAATTATTTCCCATTTATATGCAGAAATTAAGAAAATCACAATCAGCAGGTATCATCTCTTGTCATTTGTAGTAACAGTTCATAAAATAAATAATTTAAAATTCACCATCTTACAGGCACCCTATCATTTCTGGTATCTCTCAGTATCTTAGAGGGAAAATATACTATATTAACCTTTAAGTGATGCATATTTCACTAACACCTCTTTGGACTAGCAAAGAAATGATAATGCAAGTTAGAAAATAAAGCTTTTTTTTTTTTTTTTAGGCCAAGAGAAGTGAAGCTACCCAGAACGAGCAGCTGAATTAGACCGACACACACCAATAAAGCAGTATGGAGACAAGCTGATTTTACACTGACTGGTCCTTGCAAAGTCAGACCACTTCTAGGCACACGCCAGTTCTCTACAGTGACTGTGCAAGTTTCAGCAATGCAAATTCTTACACCTGCTGAAGACTTGAGCCAAGATATCAGGCACGTAAAAGCATGTAAGATTTGGCTTAAGTTTTAAGAACGTAATAAAACAGAATATATATTTGTTTAAATGCTTAACTACATAAATGCGTACTTACCTAATACCTTTCCTGTTAGACCAAAGTCTCTACAAATTGCTCTAACTAGGCATAGCTTTCTCAGTAAATGAACGCACCCAGCTAGATGCTTCATACAGCAAGATATAGAAACATATATATACACACACAAATACATTTGACGTATACGGTTTCAGAGCTATGAACAAATTGTACTAATTCCTACCTGTAACATGGAGATGGATGCACACTAAGGAGGTGGGGGGAGCATCTTTTTAAATATCTTAATATGCAATTGCTCATTTAATGAAAATGGAGGGTGAGGGGGGGCAGAGGGGAACACCCACAGTTGTTCAAACCTGTGGATTTTGAACCACAGTTCATAGCAGTTTTGGGGAACTTTCCCAGAGGGACAGAAGATATTTAGTTATCCAACTCAACGCTAATGTTCCCTTTATAAAACTTTGAAACTGCCTGGCTTTCTGCTTTACCCTAAGGCATCTGCTGCCCAATTCAGTGGAGCTATTCACACACAGAAAAGCATCAAGAAAAATTTCCTGTGGATTTGTAATTTTGAAGGAAGAATCTCTGATACTGCAACAAACACTACCAAATAAAACAGACTGTTATGTCACTGTGAGATAGGACAGTTCACATCAATATTTGTATCCTCCTGAAGCAGGATATACTACTGCAACACCTTTTAGTTATGAGTGATGTCTCTATTGATTAAGACACATAGTGTTGGCTTGTTTCTTTGGTCCAGCTGCATTATATGGACTGAACTTGCAAGCATCTATATGGTATTTCATAATTTAATACAAAGTTATTAATCAAGCTTTAATTGAGGAAGCAATATTTAACTACTACAGTAACTGTGGATTATCTCATGTCCAAGTTTAATACAAAAAACATTTTCAAATTCACTGAAGACTCACACCAACTGCATGGTTTCCCATGATTGAGTTAATACGCATTCAACTAGCAAATTTGAAAAATTTAGCAAAGCGATGTCATTTTTCCTCAAACCAGATGCTTCTAAAGCACTCATTGAAATCGTAAGCTCAGTGGTCTCCTTTTGTGGAGGTGACACTGTAATGTCCTGAACACCCCCCTGGCCCCACCCTCCCCTTTTTAGGGGTTTGAGAATCTGAAAAGGATGGCGCATAGCAGGTAAGGTCACTTGTGGGAAAGCAGAGCCTGTCAGATGTCTAAATGCACTCTCTTCACGTTCAGCGACTTGCTTGGTTCAGAAAACAACTGAGCTACTGGCAGATGTCTTCCCCTACACAACCAATGTTAACGCAATTCCAGAAACCAACCAGTCTTTTCCCCCTTCTCTACCTCCCTGCTAGTTTGGAGCTCTTCCCCAGTACCAGCTTGTGAAAGTGAACATTTTGTCATTTTATAACAAAACCATACACTGTACTTGATCTATCCCTTTCCCCCAAAAAAGTCTTATAGGAATAAGCTTAATTATACACTCTCTAAAACAAATGTGCGTACTTGAAGAAAAGAACACCATCCCATGTTGTATTATCTTTTCTTATTAAAAAAAAAGCCAAGAGGAAACCCTTGGTAAGAGTGGAGCATATTAATTATGACAAGAGATCATGACATACCAGTTGAGATTTAAAGGCCGCTAATAACACTTTTCGTAGTAATTAGTGCAAGATAGTTATCCCATATAAACAAATATTTGATGGTAGACTTCAGTGATAAACAATTCACTTGGTGACATTTACATATAAATACACATAAATAAAAACCTACATAATTTAGGTTTGTAGTTAACAAAAAATATGGTCTGAAATGAGTTAAATGTAATTGTATCTAGCTGGATCAGAGCTCTTCCTCTAATGATACTCAAGTACACAGGGTATGAAAAGTATAATTGTACAATTGTCAATTTAGTAAAGTACTACTCTATAAAACAGAACGATGAAAACAGCTCTTACATTTTAATGTAAAGTATAAAATCGTATATTTACATTTACATACACTTTACTGAACTACATTGGGTAGCTCACGGTAAAAAAACATCCCTTTTTGAAAATCTTTCAAAAAATACATCAACTGCAGATATGATCAAAAGTTACTAAGTTAGCAGCTGACACAACATCTGTAGTAAAAATATATTTTAGGAAAATACCTGGAAAAATCTAAACACCAATAAACACTTTAAAACTATTTTTGAAGTAAAAATTGTAGCAAAAAACAGAATAAGCTAGCTAGCATAACAGGAACTATTGCATACTGCTCTTTAAGAGCCATGTAGCGACTTAGAACAGAAGCAGCAGATATGGTAGGAGTTATGTGGTGTAACAAAGTGGAAACCGGAGGAAAATAGGAAACCAGTTATCCAACTTCTCTCTATGTTTATTACCATTTTTACTGGGAGAAGTATAAGAAAAAAAATGAGAGACTCCCTCTCACTGAGCATATCCTCCATCAAAGGCTAAAACAAACTGGTAAAAGGAACCCAATTTCAAGAGCCTTGGACCCCAAACTTAAAAACATTTACCGTATGTACTTACAGTTCGATGGACAATAAATCAGACTATTACACTACAAGTTGCAGGTTAACTTTAAGAGTTAACACTATGTTGCAATATGAAGTGCTTTTTTAATATATCTATCTATATAATATATAGATATTTGTAAAATACACGTGCACATTTGATAGAACAAACTGTGGAAATAGCTTTCTTGAGTCTTTTTTTTCCCATGAACAGATCTTTCTCTCCTACACAAGGGAGTTTCAGGATTCAACAAGGATTTCCACAATATGATCAAGCTCATTAAGATCAGATTTACAATTAGAGTTAGACGTTGTAGTTGTCGGAGAAGAAAATGTTTCAAGCCCATCACAGTGTCCCATTTTTGTGTTGCTCATCATGCCTGTTAACATAGTATCAAGATCATAGTAAGAATTGTCAACTTCTGAAAACAGATCTTCAACAGAATTAGGACTTTTATTCTCCAGTGTCTCAAATATTTGATCTAATGATTTTTGAAAGTTTCCTTTATTTTCTTGTGGATTCTCCATTTCCCACACATTGCTCTGCAGGTTTCTCGGAGCTTGCACTGAAGAGGCTGTTGACATAGTTTCTGAACTATCTTGCGCCTGGTCACCCTCAAAGTCTTTATTGAAAGTACTATACCCTGGAACATGCTTTCCTTCAGCTTGTTCCCTAGATGAACGACAAAGGATATCTGTTGAAACAAGACGATCCAGGGATGCCTGCCCTGTACTTGGGGTATTTATCATCTGCCAAGTCCCATCTTGAGTCATTTCCTCTTGGATCTGCCGTACCGTGTTGGCTATAAGTACCGAACGACAAAGGTTAGGTTCAACGAGCATGTGACACAGCTGAAGTTTAACCAAGGACATATCTAAAAGTGACTGCCGCTGAAGATTATATGAAGGAATAGCCTTAATACCAGCCAGAGTTCCTTCAATATCTTCTTCGCCATCAAAACATTTTCTCTTTAATCCTCGCACAAACATTGTGTCCTGTAAAAAAAAAAAAGAAAAATTCTTGTGCAACGTAAACAGCTCAAGAGCAAGGGAAAAAAAGACTAAAAAACAAACCAGAAAACTTTAATCTTAAATTTAAACAGCAAATTCTTTTAAGATAGAAACATCAGAATTGTCATACCAGGTTATAGAATGGCCAGTGTGGTACCACAGGGGTCAGGAACATATGGACTGGGTCTCAAAGACGGCACTCGGGAACCAGGGGTGAGCAGGTCCACAACTCATGGCATTGGAGAGAGGCAGGGGCTCCCAGCTCCTGGCTCCCATTAAGCTCCATACTTGATGGAAGTCAGGAGCCACTGCTTCACACAGAAGCAAACATCTCAACCGCTGTATTTCACCTATTGGAGAGGCAGTTTCTCCTCGTTCCTCCTGAGTTTCTACTGGCATGCTTAACCTCTAATTTTGGAAATAAAAATACAACCTGGCATACCATCATTAAAAGATTTGACCTCTCCAGAACATCAATGTCTAACAGAGTGACATGAAAAAAATACTGTGGGCAGCACAGTTGAAAAGGTTAGCTATTTTGGCTACAGGGAGAGTAAGATCTAGATTTGTTCCTTGTAACTTGAGACATTCAACTGAGATGCCTAAAGCAGTCCTTCTGGTTACCTAACTCAGGTGAATAACTGAGCTGTGTAATTCCGATAAGGATAGGCACAGTCATCCTCTGTATGGGCTTCTGTACTTCTTTCCCAGTTGACTATAAGAAAGCAAAATTCCCATATTCCTAGTTTAGGTTCACCAGCTAAAAATAAGTGGGCTGCATCCAGGCTTCTCATTATTTACATCTAAAAATCACTTGCTGAATTTTCCAAGGTATGACTTTCAAGTACTAGCCTCCAGATCTTCTTCTGAATTGCACTAATTTTGGCAACAGTGCCCCATGCAAACATTGCAGCTGATGTCTTGGAATACAAAGTAACTTCTTTTTTTTAAATGCAGTAGATGTCACTTCTTTTAGTCTTATAAAAATTAGGCTGCAAATGAAAGCTAGTACCTGATCTTTGTATTTATACACCTTTGTTATGTCCCTTCTAAGTCTTCTGTCCTTAGAATTCCTGTTTGCCCAATATTTGGGGATTTTTTAAAATGTAGTGACCTAAACAAAACAAAGTTTTTCAACTAAAAGCTGACAAAACCAAAATACTATTGCATTGTCTTTCTATATCATTTTCCATTTCTCTTGGTAAGCCCTAACCTCTGCCTTGCTTTTCTGGACGCTACGGTATATTCCACATATTTTCAGAGAGCTCTCTCTCAGCTTTTTCAGTCACTAAAAATCCAGCAAAGTGCAACAAAATTGTTCCTTTCAAAATACATTACATACTTATCTACTCTGAAAACCTGGGGATAGCACAGTAGCTAGATAAACATTTGGTCTGACTCTGTACAACACTTCTTACATTGCTGTATATATCCATTAAATAACCTTTTTTTGGATTTGCCAACTCTTAAAGATTTCTTTCCGCTGAAGGTACGAAACTCTTTAGCAATCATAATATGCAGAAACCATAATACGCAGATACTACAATACAGAATACATGAACTTGGTCTTATGGTCATTTTTCATAGACTTCCTAAAAGCTATCCATGGATTACCAACATATTAAATGCTTTGGAAGTTTCTTCTATATTTTCTCCTGTGAATAATTTGCATTATTCCCATTAAAAACAACCCGAAGTTTTTGCTTGATAGTGCCTTTTCCAGATTTTTAGGTATTTGTGCAACTTCCTATTGGAGGATATCCCATTTAATTTTTCCTACAAACTTGTATGTACAGTAATTTCTAAACACCCCCCCCCCCCATGTGAAACTTGACCTCTAGAGACATCTTTTGGGACTACTAATCAACCATGTGCAATTATGTCATCAAACATTAAACATTCTGAGCAGAGTTTGAAGCTTCTTTTATTTCAACTTTATTTTTGTGAAGAATAATTAAAACTTCAATTGAATGTTAACCTGGTTTTCATATATCTACTATTCTAAGGCACACCAATAGAAGAACAGAACGCAGCAGAAAACTTGAAAACCTCAATCCATCACACACACTTGGGTGTGTAGAAGCAGATTAAAAAATGTTTACAGATTCTTAAAGGTAAACCTTTCACAGCATTCACTGGATTTTTTTCTGTAACACTTTGTCATGGTTTAACCCCAGCTGGCGACTAAGCCCCACACAGCCACTTGCTCACTCCCCCCATGGTGGGATGGGGGAGAGAATCAGAAGAGTAAAAGTGAGAAAACTCCTGGGTTGAGATAAAGACAGTTTAATAGGTAAAGCAAAAGCCGCGCACGCAAGCAAAGCAAAACAAGGAATTCATTCCCTACTTCCCATCGGCAGGCAGGTGTTCAGCCATCTCCAGGAAAGCAGGGCTCCATCACGCGTTAACGGTTACTTGGGAGGACAAACGCCATCACTGCGAATGTCCCCCCTTTTCTTCTTCTTCCCCCAGCTTTATGTGCTGAGCATAATGTCATATGGTATGGGATATCCCTTGGGTCAGTTGGGGTCAGCTGTCCCGGCTGTGTCCCCTCCCAACTCCTTGTGCCCCCCCAGCCTGCTCGCTGGTGGGGTGGGGTGAGAAGCAGAAAAGGCCTTGACCCTATTGTGTAAGCACTGCTCAGCAGTGACTAAAACATCCCTGTGTTATCAACACGGCTTTCAGCACAAATCCAAAACATAGCCTCATACTAGCTACTATAAAGAAAATTAATTAATTCCAGCCAAAACCAGCATACACGTACTTCCAATTAGTATCTTACATCATAAAAAGTGAGTCCCCTGTTCCTGAGACTGCACAAAATACTAATTACAGTTTCATTTAAGAAGCAAAAAATTACATACCAGTAGTTGTGTTTGATGTAGTCCTTCCTCTTCTCCCATGCTACTGAGCAAGAGTCCATACAGTAAAAGTTAGAGCACTACCTACCAAGCACAAGGAAGCAAGATGTCAGCCAAGTACAGGAGACGCAGAACAAAATAGCTTCCCATTTCAAAAACTTATATACCTCTATATTTTGTTAATTGTTTCAGTATCTCTATCCTCACAATAGCTCTACAAACTTGAATATTACTATTAAATCCAATTTACAGCTAGAGCACAAAGGTGATTTGCCCAACAATACACGCAAAATCTGTGGCAGGAGAAGGAAACTGCCAGTTTAAGACCAAGTCCTAGGCTATCACCCTGACCTTTGGACCAGCCTCTCCCTTATCCCTACACCTTTGCAATTTAAAGAGCAAACAAAATCTTTAGTGATCATCTGAAAAATTTAAACGTGCACAAAAGCATACTGAAAGCAAGTCTTCATTACTTTTATCACAAAACTATACAGTTTTCACCTTTCTTGTACAAAACCATGTATATCTCTGTAGCATCTAGAGAAAAAGAGCAAGCACGCACAAATACAAAACTGAAACATAGCAAAACCAGGGAGAATTTTCCTTTACCAGCACAGAAACTTTATGACTAAGATTTACTTTGCAAGATGACAATAATGAAAGTAATGACAGTAATTAAATTGTTTTAATTATAAAGGCTGAGTTTTTAAAACACATTTAAGGCAAAATAAGATTTGATATACCAAATACAACTACCAAACACATGTAACAATTCCTTTAATTACTGAAACCTAAAAGAATGCTCCGTTTCAACAGGCTACAAAAACTTATACAAAAAAATATGAAAACAATTCAGATACTTTTCTAGACATGTCTGTACAGTACAAGACAGCTCAGGGTCTGCAACTGAAGTACATACCTAGAAGAGAAACAAGTAAAGAGGATGCATATGGACATCTACTTTTGTTTTCTATTGTGGCTTATAATAAAAAATTTTTGAGGAGTGCTTGCTCTCAAAATTGGGGGGGGGGAGGAGATGGTTGACAAAGGACTTGGGGGAGGGGCAGAAAACATGTTTTTCTCAAGAAGCTGCATACTTGTTAAAATACCACAACAAAAAACCCCACCTTAAACACTCTCAAGCCAAACTCTTTTGACTCTATCCCAAAATATTCAGACTAAAATGCCGTTATGTCATGGAAACTGTATTTCAACCAACTCATAGTCTCATTCTCTTTTACAGTAAGTCTGCGCTCACAGCAACACTCAAGACAGGGTCATGAGGCATATGAAATACAACTCCAGTGAGACACTATAATATCAAGTCAATAAAGTATTTATTATTTCTGTCAAACACCTTATGATGCTATAAAAGTTCAGAAGTTTCTGCTCCCTGGGTATACTTTCAAAACACTCTATAAATGATGGGCAATCTCTTTGAGAGCCTGTATACGGTAATTATTTGAATCCCCAAATTCCTACTAGATGTGCTTTTAGTTTAGGGTAGGTAACAAGAGCATAAACTTTGTTTAAAAAAAGCCAACCAAACAAAAACCCACAAAAAAACCCACAACAACTACAGATAAAGATGATGCAGTCACAAGAACAATAAACTAAAATATTTTCTCTTGCTATTTTGGATATCTGACAATTTTAGAGGAAGAGGCTTTGGCCGTTTGCCTCCCAAAATAGCAGACTGATACAGGAGGGGACCGTTGATGGGAACACACAAATTCTTTGTAAAAGACACAGGGGATGCTGGCAGACCAGTCCAGTCTGTAATCTATTAACATACTAAAGAAGGAAACACTTTTCACATGCAGTATAATAATGCGTAAGACCTGCTGCATGTGATTCCAGGTTCTTCCCTAGAGCAATAAACAAACCATGTAGACCTCTGTTAGCATGAACTTAAAGAATACGCCCATCACAGCAATTACTTCTTCAGATTCTATTAACTGGCATAAGAGTGTGCCTCAGAACCTAAGTTCTCAGTAAAAAAAAAAAAAAAAAATTAACTTCATAGCCATTATCAGATGCAATTAAAACCTTGCAAATAAACAACCTTCCCCAGACTTCCCTGCACTACCTCCAACAAGCAGTCATCTCAAGAGAATACTAAATTTAAAACCTAATTAATTAAAATGTAAGTATGTTTCTCTATTGATTTCCATATTGACATACTCAAAAAGGTATTAGCCATTGTGTAAAAACCTCTTGGTATATGAGAGCAAGATTGCTGCTGCTTTGGAAGCAAGGTGTTCAAAACTCCCCGATAATTTCAAGCAGCATCTGCCTCTGTCCAAGAGGCAATATCCAGACTAGCTGTATCATCTCCCTTCTTCCACTACCATCCGAGTGTCAAGAGCCCAAAAAACTTAACTGCTGTTTGAAATAGCTGTACAAAAAAAGCTGTTAAGGAGACAACAGCTATCTGTAGCATAATATGGTATGAAAAAAGGAGTTTTTGTGAGTTTTGGTGGGGTTTTTCAGTTTTTTTTGTTGTGGTTTGGTTTTTTAATAGTAGCACAGGGAGGACTGTATTATGCAATTCATTAAATGAAGTTTTGCTTTTGGGATTGACAAATTCCCAGTCTGCTTTACAAATAAGGCGCTTGAAATTTAATCCAATTCTTACCAGACCATCAACGTACACATTCCAGATTCACACTCAATTCAGATTCATGTAGTAATATGCTGCCAAAAATATGCTTAAGTACTTAAGGGAAACAGAGTTCCTAACTCTTCCCAAGAGTTGAGGTAACAGAGAAAGATAGGAGATTTTAGCACTCGATCTTTAGGAGAAAGCAGAGAAGAACCACCTAGGCCAGTGCTGGAGGTTCACTTAAAAGCAGGGTGCTTTTTCTTTTTGTACAGCCATAAGTATAGTGATGAAGGTTAGCATGGGAAGGTAAGAAGGTATTGTATCTCCCCTCTACCACTCCAATCCGCCCCTCAAATTGTCCTGTGGGAAGAAATCAAAGCTATGTGTAATGGTGAAAAGATGGAAAGCCAGGTACTCCTCTTTAAGCATGCATGTGTGCGTATGGTGGTGTTGAGTTATAAGATGGGCTGCAGACACAGCAGAGGGCTGGTAGGGCCAGAAACGTCCCTATTCGGACTGGGACAAAGGCACCTTTAAAACACTGGGGTCTGGTCCACCCCCCGGGCGTAGAGGGCTGGCAGGCACCTCTCCAGGACACGAGGGCTTCGGGAAGGGGCACCAGCTCCCGAGGAACGGCAGGCTGGGAAGCTGGGGCAGCCGCACGCCCTGGGGCGACGGCAGGCGGTGCGAGGAGCAGAAAGCCCGTGGAAACGCTAACGACGGAGGCCTGGGGCCGGGGAGGCTGAGCGGGGCTGGGGGCGGCCCGCCAGAGCCGGCGGGGAGAGGCGTGACCGGCGGGCGCAGCCGGGGCGGAGAGCGAGCCCGGGCGCAGGCAGGCTGGGGAGGGAGCGCGGCGGGGGCCGAGGCGGGGTTAAGCCGCGATGCGTGTGCTTGGGGAGCCGGGGGAGGTCCCCAGCCGCGCCACGGCGTGCGGCGGCGCCGGACGGGTGCCTGGGGGTGGAGGCGCGGGAGGTGAGGGTGTGTGGCTGGGGAAGGGACCGAGCGGAGGCGAGGGGCACCCAGCACCGACAGGGAAACGGACCCCC
>VYZW01023061.1:38940-52788 GCA_013401315.1 Balaeniceps rex
AAAAAAAAAAAAGGCAAGCTTTCAACGCTGCTATGACTTCGAGCTCGGTGCTGCTGCACATCTGCAAGTACTTGGGCCGGCCGAGCGTTTCTCGGGCGCTTTCCCGGTCTTGCAGCTACGTGCCGGCTGTCTCCGAAGCAGCCAGAAGGAGCGGCGGGGGGAGCTGGGCTTGTCCTGGCTGCGGTTGCTGGGAGAGAACCGCAGAGGCACGGCAGCTGCTGCTTCTAGCCTGCGGCTGGGGCGGGGGGAGGATCCGCTGCCCCCGGAGGTGCGGTGGGGCGGGGAGCAAGGAGAGAAAGAAAATGGAGAAAGGGTGGGCTGGAGAGCAGGAGGAGCGGGCAGCAACTGGGCTTGGGGCTGAGGTTTGGTAGGCAAGGCTGTAAAACAACAGAGAGCTGTAGCTTGATAGGAGAAAGCAAGAGGAAATAACGTTTCCATAGCAAAGGGGCAAGACAGGTTACGAAGTGCAGTATTTTTCCTTGTTTTTTTACAGTTTCTTGCGCTGTGCTTATGACATGGTGCAAAAATACGAGTCAAAACTTTGAAAGGCCAATACCACAGAGGGGTGTTCTCATGCTCTATTCAGCTTGACGTTGGCTTCTAGTTTCGCTGCAAAGAATAGGTAATCCCACAACAAATCCTGTGAGAACCTTTGAGCCTCTCCGGACTTCACTTTCCAGGCAGTGTGGGTGCTGTTCCCTGCAGGATCACTGCTGGAAGAGTTCATTGGTATTGCTCTTTCTAGTGATAGCATCATCTATATAGTAAGGTACCTAAGTCACCTTTCCTTATCTTGGGGGTTTTTTTTCCCCTTTTAGAGAGAATGAGAGGGTCTCGACATTTTTGTTTGTGGGTTACCCCCACCAAATAAATTCTCCAGTGAAACGAGAGGATGTCTGATGGCTTAAAAGCTACATCATCTATGTTTCTGATTAAACCACTGAAACAAAAATTGTGAAAGGTTCTCAGCACTCCATTGTCTTTAAAAAGCTGAGAAGTGATGTCTCATCAGGGTATGACAAGATTTGATTATTCTCAGGAGAAAACGACTCTCACATCTCGCATATGTGAGAAACAAAACTTGAAAAATCAAAATGGAAAATCCAGACAGACCTATGCAAAACAATACAGCCCAAAGTATTTACTAGAAAGCAAACAATAGGACTAAAATAGTTTTTATAAAGAATTTAATTGAATTGTAACCACAATGTGATAAAGAGAATGATCAAATTTTAGCTATGTGCTGAAGTTTTTCATCCTTCTACTGGTTTCAGTAAATGAAATTTTAACACCAGAGTTGAAAAGAACAGGTGAAAACCTGGTAATTTCCTAAACAGATATTTATATATTGAGAAGGCTATCTCAGCCCATGAAACTTTTGCAGCTAACACGATCTGCAAGCAAAAGCAGAACTGATGCCTGAGTTGAAGTTCTAGAGACAAAGCATGGAGCAGAAATGGAAAGAAATGTCTGCAAAGCAACCTGATAGGGGAAACTGAAATGAAGACAGTAACTGCATACAGAAAGAAAAAGAAAAAAGGGAGGAGGGGAAATTACAGGTCAGAAATGGCAGGAGACTTTTAAATCGAAAGGTGATTCAGAATATGTACTCAAGGCTTCTAGACAATTGAGAGGCATTGCACCTGGTGAGACACTGCAGAGCAACCTGCTTGCTGATGAAATGAGTAACACGGGTGACGGGAGAAAATGATGCAAACCAGCTCAGCAGATCTCTTCTAGGAAGATGGGTCACCACTGGCACCCAGCAAAATCTTCAGAGCGAGTGGCAGTCCAGAGGGGATTTAAAAGCACTGGAAGCCTTTATAAAAGTGCGATCGCCAAAGAGGAATCACTGAATGGGATGCCCTTTTTGTCTGAAAGCAGGAGGTACAGGGCTGGTTTTACAGGAGCAGGCATTGCCTTGTCCTTTCCGAGCAGGTCCAGGGTGCAGATCCATCCTTAGCATGTGTTGTGGCTTATTCGAGCTGGAGCCCCTGCCCCAGAGCAGGAGGGCTGAGTCATGTGGAGCTGCTACCCTGTGCCCTTTCCCTTGGCTGGGCGGTGGTTAGCCCGTGCTTGGCGTGGATGAACGACCCAGCTTCAATCTGTGAGAGCTGCATGGGCGCACGGGCTCTGGCTGTGCCGCCGCCTCTGCGGCCGAGCAGCAGCGGCTGCGGGAGCCGTGCTGGCAGCCAGCTTCGGCTCTCCCATCCCACAGCTCGCCTGCTCTCCCGAGAGCCCCGGCCTGCCTCTTCCTCTGGCGGTGGCTGGTACCGGGTGGTGTGACCTGTGTGCCATGCTCGTTGGAAAGCAGCTGCTACCCCCTCCCTCCCAGCCCCCTTCCTTCCCTTCTGGAGCAAGCCTGTGCTGGGCTGTGCTTGATGCCTCAGGAGCTTTGCTGCTCCTTTTCTCAGAGCTGCTCAGCCCCTGCTGAGCTGGCCAGACTTTTGCACATAGGCGGTGACGGGAAGGCTGGTTTAGAGTTGGACGGTGTTTATAAAACCGCAGAAATTAATAGGAGCTCAATGGCTGGGAGCAGGGCTGAAACTGCGCTTTTAAAAGACCAAAAAAAAAAAAGACAGCATTTCCATTTTATTTGTGCAATTTCAAGCTGCACAAAGGTTCTCAGTCCATGACATTTCCACATTACAAATGATTATAATAATAGTGGGTTTTAATAGTTTTAAAGGGCTAATGCACATAATCTTTATGGAGGTGAATAAGAAACAGAAATACATGCAGAATGAAGTTCCTCACTTTCCACTGATACTATTTCTAGCCTGTGGAAGGGTCTCTCGGAGGGAGTGTTTCTTGGGGTCTGACAGGCACCATCTCTTACTCAGTGTTTGTGTGAGGCTTAACGCAGTGTTTCACAACCGGTGGCTTGCAAGCCCTCAGATAAAGAGGAAAATTAGTCAGGAGGTTGCTTAAGCTTTGAAACAAATAGTTTCAGCGAGATAGGACCAAGTCCTGTCTCAATACCAATACCGAGCTGACAATGAAGCGTTTTTCCACTCTGCACTCCTGTGTGGCTGCAGTGTTTTCTGTCTCTGGGCTGAGGGCCCTGCGGTTTATGTAGCTGGGCGAATAGTTCAGGGTACGGCTGTGCAGTCAGAGGCAGGAAAACTGTGCTTGCGCTGCGGGTGCTTGGAGCCAACCAGACATGACTCAGCCCTGAACTGGAAGCCGTGAGCTGTCGTCAGTGCAGTGCTGTGCTCTGGCTAGCGAGTCTTATTGAGAGACGAGGTGTGTTAGGTCAAGCTCTGTGCTGTAGCAGCACGACTGCGTGAGGTTCGGAAGAGTTTTGGCTGTGATCCTGCTGGTTCAGAACGGGGACAGAGCTGCTTGCCTCTGCCTGCTAAAGACAACGTGGACTTGCTCTGAGTCTGTATTGTTTCTCTCATAATTACTGTTTGATTAAAGCGTTTAAGGTATGTTTGTCTTTTTAATTTGGCTCCAGAGTAGGGCAGGAGGCCCACTTGTAATGTACCGTTTCCTTTAAGCCCAACCTGGCAAATTATGATTACCTCTGAGATAGGCAGCATTACGAAACAGCCCGGAGTGCTTCTGCAGACAAGCGCATTCCTGCAGCAGAGCTAGCCTAAAAAATCCAGGAGCAGATAGAAGAAAGGCTAAGGAAGATGATTAAATGTGGCTGTTCCCTAAGAAGTAAGCCTGTTGTAGCAGCTCAGCTGGGCCCCATAAGCCAGGTACAGGATACAGCTTCATTGCGTGCGGTCTGCAGTCACAGCGCACTGACTTTAAGACAAGGTGGTTTTGTATCGTTGCAGCATTTTCATGTGCGGACCACCAAAGGTGGCTGAAAGTTCTGCTCAGCCTTCAGTGAGGGCAAGTTTCTCCTTCACCGCTCTGAGCCTGCAAAGGCTGTTGCTCTACCTGTAGGAGGGTGCTGGACAAGGAACAGCGGGCATCTGGTGCTTGTAAAACAAACCAAAGCATTCATAGTGAGTGAGTGAGCATTTGTGGGCTGACTGTAGCTTGATGTTGGATGATAATGATGCCGGCATCAAATGCTAGTGGCTTAAAAAATGAGAATAGCATAGTCAGGGCACTCATCACACCAACTAATCTGGCACCAGCTAATACATGTCTGAATATGGCAACAAGTGGCTGGCTGTATTGGCTCAGCTGGGTGTTTGTGCTGGCGAAAAACTGAAGAGCAGTAGTAGACAGGTGATGGGAGGGGAGGGTATGTGGCTGTCAGTACAACAGAGGCACAGCAAATCCATTTGTAGGCAGAAATCTGTCTGCCTCAGGCCACCAGCCTCAGGCCTTAGGTTTTATGGCTGTGGGTATCTGATCTATCTACTAGGAGGCCAGGGGCATTAGGGATGACATGAGCAAAGAATGAGCTAAAAAGAACTTGTTCAGACTAAGAAACCCTATGCGCTAAAACCAGCACCACTGTGTTTATCCAGGTCAGCTAGTAACTTTATGGAACCAAAAATAAATTGGTAAGAAGAGGTATTAATATGTTTTGACTGCAGGAAATACAGTGGAAACAGGACACATGAAAGCTGTTAGGCTTGTACTAGTCTGCAAACTCTTTTAGCTTGCCTGGCTAAAGTGGTTGTGTTAGAGTTAAGGGCCCTTCACAGGCAGCTGTAGAAATTACTGACCATCAGTTTCCTCTTACAGTGGAAAGGACCTCTAAGAAAGAGTGCCTTCCTATTACAATATTTGTTTATGCTCCATAACCATGAGGATGTGACAAAATAAAAATAAAATAAGTGTTTTCAGCAAGATTTACAGTTGCCAGCCAATTCAGAGGAAGTGTTCTCCGTGGTGGGTGATACGCAAAACTACAAAAGCCAAAAGGACTACAAAAGCCAAAGGGACTACAAAGCACGCTTGAGAAATTCCAGCCATGCAAACACAAATAATGCGTATGCGTACTGGCAGGCAGAGGCCAACAGCCAGTATGTGGCTTTGGTAGTGGACATCTGTGGTAGGAACAAAGCCCAGATGACACGAAGTTAAGAGTTTCAAAGCAGTACCTGGCAAGATACTAAAACTACAATAGAAACCTCTAGTGGCAATAGAAACCTCTACCGCACACTGTACCGAACAGCAAAAGACTCCAGATTTATGCACTAGCAGTCAGCAAAGATGGGTTTTAAAGTGCTGAATGTTGTTTGGGGTTTTGTCTTAAGGCTTCTAAGCCCTCTTCTGGATCATCATGGTAGTTCTCTTCTATGTTTGTAAGGGACAAGATTGTTTTGTTGTTGCAGAAGTGTTGCATTGTAAAGGTTTTCTAATAACTAGAGGAACACACCTACTTCCTTCATAACGTTGTCCCAAATAAGGCTCGTTTACCCGGTGTGCAATAAGCCAATCTTCACACACTGAGACGAGATACTGTTTTATTCTCAAAGTTGCACAAGTTTGGGTGCTAGGTGGTAATTCCACAAAGCTAGCACACCGAATCACCAAGTCAGCCTCTATTTATACACATTCATTACCATATTTCATTCCCTAATACATATGCGGTGCTATGATTAAAATCTCTTCACCTACTATTTAAATTAATGAGCATGCTCAGTTGTCCTTCAATTTGAGTGTGGGGTGTAATTGTGGTAGGGGGATCATGAGTCAGTGGTTGCGATCTCCCCCTGCCAGAATTAACTTTCCCCTAATTTCCTTCTTGGCAGATCTTAAGTAACTTCTGATGGTTTACTGATCAAGTCACTAATACATCACCTAGACTTCTGCTCCTGGACAATCTGTTAACTAAAACAAAACCATATTGCATAATTTAGTTAGGGTCACCTTAGGCTTCTGCTCTCAGACAATCTGTTTGCTAAAAAAAAGCATAGTTAGGGTAGGGCCTTACAATGGACATCTATAGCATCAGTTTTGGACAACAATTCCCCCCTTTGAGATTTATTGAAGTTCAATTCTTCGACAAGTCTCACTTCCATTTCTTATAACTAATACATGGGATTGAGACACTTGTCTAGTAATTAACCCTTTTCCTTCTAATATCCCAAGTGCAATTCATTTAGGACAGGAAAGTGTTAATTTTAAGGGTCCTGTTTCTCTAGAAGTCCATTGTTTCTGTTCCGGAGATGGTGTTTTCTTGACTCTCATATAGTGAATCCAGGAGTCCACTCCATCTACCTTCACTGCAGTATTAGTCTTGAGTAAGAATGTATATGGTCCCTTCCACTTCTCCTTTAGTGGTTCATCTTTCCAAACTCAAAGGTATACTTGATCTCCTAGTTCAAAGAAATGCACTGGAGTGTCTAATGGAACTGTCGCTCTCATCCTCAGATATCTGTGCAGCGAGGAGAGAGTTCTAGCCATAGATAAAAGATAGTAAGTATTTTATTACCTGTTACATGCGTTTGATCAGCTTTCCCAGTCAAATTCATCGAATAGGGCCTCCCATACAATATTTCAAAAGGGCTTACTCCTCCTTTAGCTCAAGGAGTAATACGAATGCGCATCAAAGCTACAGGTAGAATCTCTACCCACCTCAAATGTGTTTCCTGACATAGTTTTTCTATGTGTCTTTTTAATGTTTGGTTCATTCTCTCCGCTTTCCCACTTGATTGAGGACTGCAGGGGGTATGTAAATCCCACTGTATCTGAAGATACCTTGCAACTTCCCTTACTATTTGTGCTATAAAATGGGGACCTCTATCCAAGGAGATGCTTTCAGGAACCCCAAATCTCGGTATTATTTCTTTCAACACATTTTTAATCCCTTCTCTAGCCTCGTTGGTACGGCACAGGAAGGCTTCAGGCCACCCTGAAAAAGTATCCACCAATACCAAAAGATACTTATATAAAAATCAATTTGCCTTTCCTTTCCCCTTGAGAGATTTCGAATCCCAGATAAGTGACAGTCTTTTGCACTATTTGTGCTTTCTTTTGTGACACCTGGTATCCAGCCAATCCCCAAAAATTTAATAAACTTATGGTTGCTGTTTTACATTGTAGCTCAGTATCTGTTCCCAAAAGTATGTCGTCCACATACTGCAAAAGAGTGACATAAGGATTGTTACCTTGCCATTGTTCTAATTCCTTGGCAAGTACATTACCAAACAACGTAGGGCTGTTTTTGAATCCTTGCGGCAGTACAGTCCAGCAAAGTTGTGTCTTTTCGTCCCGTTGTTGGACTTTCCCATTCAAAGGCAAATAACTTCTGGCTTTCAGTCTCCAATGGGATACAAAAGAAAGCATCCTTTAAATCTAACACGGTAAAATATGTTAGTTTCTGAGATGGAGGATAACAGAGTGTATGGATTAGGTACCACCGGGTGCACATCAAGTAAAATTTGATTAATTGCTCTTAAATCTTGAACTAACTGATACTCTTGCGATTGAGGTTTTTTTACTGGTAATATCGGAGTATTATACTCCGACTGACATTCTCGCAAAAGTCCATATTGCAAGAAATTGTCTATCAATGGTTCTAGTCCCAATCTTGCTTCCAATTTCATGGGATACTGTTTCCTTCTTGCTGGCTTAGTGTTGGGTTTTAGTTCCACTTTTATGGGTGTGGCTGCTTTTGCTCTTCCCGGTATCTTGGTGGCCCATACCATAGGAATGACAGCACCTAACATTTCTTCTGGTGCTTTAAGCTCTCGCCCATTTTCGTTCTGAGCTTTCCAGGCATTATTCTTTGGAATGTTTACTTGAATTGTATTTTAGGAAAAGGTTATTTGTGCCCATAATTTATTCAGTAAATCTTGACCTAAGAGAGGTACCGGGCATTCAGGCATGTGCAGAAATTCATGTGTTAAAATTTGATCTCCAATTTTGCATTCCATTGGTCGTAGGAAGGGTCTCACCTCCTGCTTTCCTGTGACCCCAACAACAGGCATAGAAAATTTACTTAAAGGTTGCTTAGAACTGTTCACTACAGAGTAAGTGGCTCCTTATCAATTTAAGAATTCTATAATCTCATTCCCCAGCTGAACTGGAACCAAGGGATCCCCTGGGGAAATTGTTAAATTCACCCCCGGTTCCCTTCATTCAGAGTCATAAGTCCCCATCATTAACAAATCTGCCTCTGGCACTTTACCCTCCTTTGCTGGTGATTGTACTCCCTTCTTTTGTTTTGGGACATTCATTTTTCCAGTGTCTTTCTTTTCTACAATATGGCCATTGATTTATCCCAGTGGGGCTGTTGCTTAAAGGCTGGGGTGCATATTGTTGGCCCCCTCCTCTTCTTGCCATTCCTCTACAGCCCCTTCCTCCCTCTCTTTGAGAGGCACTCACTATTGCAGCAGCTAACAAGCTAGCTTGCATCTTTCTATCTTTTTGTTTTTCTCTTTTTTCCACTTCCTCTCGATTATTACACACCTTATAAGCAATACTTATTAGCTGTGCAATAATCATATCCTCCACACCATCCACCTTCTGTAACTTCCGAATATCTGGTGCTGGTTGCCCAATAAACAACATCTTAAACATCATTCTATTACTATCTTCCTCGGGATCCAAGTCCATGCATCTCCTAGCTGCTTCGCACAACCTTTCATAGAATGCTGAGGGATTTTCATCACTTTCTTGTTTTACCCCTTATAACTTAGAAAGATTGCTCTGTTAAGGAACCCCATACTGTATCCCATACAAGATCTATTGTTGATATTGTTTAATCATTGCTCTCCCTGCGCTGGTATTGGGGTCCCAATCTGGCTCCCCTTTTGGCATAAATTGAGCTGGATCACCCTCGCATTCTGTCTCTCATTTTCCTTGCTTGATTTTTCCAATACCAGTCAGTTTTCTTCCAGAGTGAAAAGAGTATTCAACAATGTTTGTACATCTCCCCAAGTAGGATTATGATTGAACATAATTGTTTGTCCTAATCTATGCATCTTTTCAGGGTTATCCCTGTATGATCCTACTACATCTATTAATTTACATTTCTTTCTAGTGTCATGATCATTTTGCAATGTCAAAACCAAATCAACATATGGAACTTCATCCCACGTGTCCATTCTCTGACAAAACAACATTAAATGCAAAATAGCATTATAATTCAATGTTCCATTTTCAGGCCATTTTTCTCCATCTTCTAACTTACACATTGGCCACCACTGACTACAATACTTTTTCAATTTTTCTTTAGTCAGTGGATCCCCACCAAACTTTCCCCAATGTTTCAGGATGCATCCTAAAGGAGAACAAGGGGGCACTTCTGTAGAGGAGCCAGATCGCATATTATTTCCTAGGAAATTGCTTTATCCAGTACTTCAAACACTCAGCCTCAATTAGCATCTATG
Organism: Balaeniceps rex; assembly: GCA_013401315.1. Taxonomy (NCBI): domain Eukaryota; kingdom Metazoa; phylum Chordata; class Aves; order Pelecaniformes; family Balaenicipitidae; genus Balaeniceps; species Balaeniceps rex. The sequence goes on from VYZW01023061.1 coordinate 48,198, forward strand.
TGTAAGAAGTATCCTACTGCAGCGGGCCTTCCGTGGAATGGCTTATGCAGAGGTATTCTGTCTCAGATTCAGACTCAGACTCAGATCACCAGAATACCAGAATTTAGATTGCTCCTCTATCAGCCTTTCCCCTTTTTCACAATATTTCGATTTAGTGTTGCGCCTTTGTGTCGCTTACCGCCCAGCAAGGAGATGAGCCAACGGAGTCCCCGAAAAACTGTTCGGTGCATGCTGGAGTCCAGTCAGTCCAGTACTCCCTGCTGGCTGCAGCAAGTTGATCCGGGCAAGACTTTTTCAGCACAGTCCCACCTGGGTCACCAAAACTGTTGTCCCAAACAGGGCTCGTTTACCTGGTGTGCAATAAGCCAGTCTTCGCACACTGAGAGGAGATATTGTTTTATTCTCAAAGTTGGCTTATTGCACACCGGGTAAACGAGTCCTATTTGGGACAGCAATAACATGGATTTTCTTTTAAACATACATTTTGGACACTTGAATGCCATGTTGTCTGGTGCTGCTTAAAATATGTGTTCCATATCTAAGCATAAATACCATAGGGTATGACAGTTGCTATAGCAACTAAGCATCTACTATTAAAAAGCACCCACAAGCTCAAAAAACATGTGCAGCCTGTCACTACACAAGGTATTCCTTTCTTTGCAGCAAGCTAAGTACCATATTTTCATCTTGGGAGTTAGTCTGTTTCTGATGAATATGTTTGTGATGTGCATATGAAGATCTTTTTTCCCCCACCAGCTCTACCTTCCTTTGAAAACTGCAGATAGTGTAAGAACAAAATAGCCTAAAGCAGTTGCAAGCTGAAGAAGTTAATGAATAATTCCTTTTTCATATATCCTTGAACATACATTAGAGTATGGCTTTCGGATCTTTTAGGCCAGATTTAAGGCTTACACCTTTGCTGTTCTGCATCTTTTGATATTACAGTGTTTTGCTGTTGAAACCAGCCTTTTGGAAGGCATTGTGCTGTTTCTAGAAGTTGTGTCCCTGAAGATTACAATATTCATGGGAAACTAATTCCTGCAGTAGTGGCAAACTGGAGTTATAATTCAAAAGCACAGTTAAAGCTAACGAAACTTTTAAGAATATGTAGGTCAGTTGTTTATTTTTAAGCTTGCCTTAAAGTTGTTAAGCATTTGGACCATGAAAACCAGGGGAAAAAAGTAGAAAAATAAGGACACTGAGTTTCTTACACAGTAACTTAATTCTACTGGCTGAGACTTTAGTAACAAGCCGTTGACAACATTAGTGAAATGCGATTTTCCTTAGACCCATCATTGATAACAAGGAGAATAAAATTAAGCATCCATAAGAGAAATATGCTGGTATAGAAGTTAACACTTTATCTGCAAGTTAAGTTGACTCTCTGTGCTCCTTGGAAGAGTAGATGAAGGCTGTGATGGTTTGTTGGAGTGTTTGGATTGTGTCCAAATTTTGGTTTAGAGTCTGGTGAATTAATAGGCTAAACTGGAAAATGTACTCTATCCGCAAATTATCGCTGATGTTGATTTGATGGCGACTTATCTGAATTACACAGCCTGTAAGAAAAAATGTGTCATAAATTATAGTAGGAACATAGCAATTATAGTTTAGGGAGGGTATCCAAAAATGAGCATAAGTAGTAGGTAAGCTAGAGCATGAAACGGCTATTAAAAATGGGGGGGGTTTACCCTATTTTTTCCTAGGAGAATGATTGCTAATGCCTGTCTGCCTTATCTGGTTAAAGGGTTAACCCAATTAGAAGCATGAGTATGAACACAGATAACAGGCTGTGAGCTAGTCTTGCTCTCTGCTCCGGTCCTGCGCCTTGATGGGAATGACAGCTTTGACTTTTGTAGCAATAAAGGAATGTTAACTCATGTCTCCTGGTGCTCTGTCAGTAGCTGGTGATTTCCCAGCAATCATTTCAACATGTCTAATGTTAACAGAATAATAAATCTTTAATTGGCCTTACTCAATCTGACTAACAAATAGCACCAAATGCCAATAGACTTGGGATAAAGTCACCGGAGCTGCAGTGAGCAGCGGTGCAGGACGATGTGGAGTGGTTTACCGAGGCAGGGAGGCAGAGTGGGGCTCCTGAAAGAGCTGTTTAGAATTTGCTGGGTGTTTAGATACCACAGGAGCTGGCTCAGCTTAATGCCTTAGATGGTATGTTTGCCTCCTGCCACTTACATCCTCTCCAGGGAATCACGGACAGATCCTGGCAATTTCCATCATCCTCTGTTTTTTATTGTGTGATGCAAGGGAATTGACTCTCTCTTTTTCTCCCGATGATTTTTCTTGCTTGTTTTCAGTTCTGTTGTTTTGCTTCTTGTTTTTCTGTTTGTAGCCACCATGTGAAAAAGGTTGTGTGGTTTTACCATAGCTGGATAAACATTATAACCCAATCTTGTGTCTGCCTCAACAGCTATCTGTATGGTAAGCATGAGCGCACACACACGCATCTGTACGGACTGTTTTACCTAGCAGCATGAAGTCTTAGAAATTTATGATTACAGGCTGCGAACTTAAGAGATATGAGAGAGACTAATTTTTTTCACCATGGCCAGCAGGAGAAATAGGCTAGAGTCTGGTGCCCTCTTGTGACTACGTTAAACTCCCGGAAAAACATCATCCCGTGTCATTCAGGGCTTGAATTGCACTGGAAAACACAACAAAATTTATCTAAAACAAAAGCTGGAGGTATAGAAAAGGGGAATTAACCTCTCAGTGTCATTTCTGAGATGAAAATTCTGCTGTGTAGTTCAGAATAGAGGCAGTAGATGCATGACCCATAGTTGAATATTTGATACGTTGAATATTTGAATGATACGTTGCTTTCATAAAAACTTTTCTTCACGTTAGTCAATGAGACATACGATACTGAAGCACTGGCAAGTCAGGATTATACATTAATATTGTTTTATATGATGGAAGGATATGTCCAAACTACATTTCTACATTAAAAAAATATTTTCTCCAAAGTCATTACGATCTGAAACTATAAGCCAGCAAAAAAAGTTCAGATTCACATTCAATTTTCCACAGCCTTCAGGGGAGGAGGGCTGGTTTCACAGCTTTGGTTTAACTTCACATTGATTTATTTGTAATGATTTTCAGTATCTCTGGAGAAAAAAATATTTTTTTCCGGGATTTTTCCTTGTACAGTGTTATTTCTCATCTTGGAATTTGACTAAGAAATGGTTCCAGTATCTGAAACTGAATGCTAAGAAAACAAAAAGACAAATATTTAATGTAATTTCCAGCTTCTTCCCTCTCATGAGAGGGGAACGTTTCTGGTCAGAAGAGGGAGTGACTCATCCTTGAATAAAGCAAGCAGGGTCCACTCAGCCTCTCGTTAGGGGAAGCCCCTTGCTGAGTTGCAAAATCACACAAGCCTTTGAATTCTGCTTTTGTGGAATACTGAAGTTACAGGCTGACCTTTCGTTTCCCATCAGATCTTTTCTATTATTATGTTACAGTCTGTCTGTATCTGCTTCGCACCCTTCTGTATACAGAGGAAGTTCCCCATTCGCCCCCTTTTTCTCATTTCTGATAGAAACTTCAGATTTGTACTTGGCCTGGCTAGAATCTCCTGCCTTTTGTTGATGGGCCATTCCCACAGTAACAGTCAGAAAAGCAAGAAGTCAATCATACTCCTGGGTTCCCTTGTTATTTAATGTACATTTTTTCTTCCCTTTTGCATATTGCTGCATCGAGTCCTGAGTTTACTTTGAGCCTTGTGCATTTGTTATCTTTGGGACACAGCTGTTACTGCAAGCGGTGCAGGTAACTGCACCATTCCATTGAGAGCTATGGACTGTCCATTTTCATAAGCCTTATTTTAGGAAAGATTTGAACAAAAGAATTAGAGGTAGACAGGAACCATACATGCAGCTAAATGGAAAATTACAGGATTTTTTTTTAATACCTTATCAAATATCCTTTATCCAACGTACTGTCAAGTCACCTATAACTGTCAAACATACAATAATAAAAACTACCTGTAGCAGATAGTGTGAGCCTAGTCTTCTCAACTATATTTAAGAAAGGCAAAAAACCCCCCTAAATTAATCAAATAGGTAAGCAATAGGTGCTGTTGCCTCAAGCATATCAGGCTCACACTGTCAGAGACCCATTGCAGAAATCTGGTGCTAAGAAAATGCTTCCCAACCATGAAAATAGTGCCAGGAAGGAAAGAGCTTGAGAGGCAGTGTCCACATGGGTAGATCTCAAAGCACGAAGGGTTTCAGAGATTATTACTGATGGCCTACTGTGTACAGAAGTTGAAACAGTGAATGCTATTGGCGTAACTGATTGTTTTCAGTCCTGTACCCAGAGAGGTACTGTGAGCCTTGTGAGTGCTTGGCCCTGAGTATTTCCAGTCTGGAAGTCAACTCTGTGGATCAGTATTACTCTTACCTTTTGGAAGCAACAAAACACCTCCAAACACCAAAATATCCCAGTGAGGAAAAATCCCAGTGAAGTCCCCAAGGGTCTAGTGCCCATGTTACCAGAAGGAGACCCAAAGTTAAAATGAAAGTCTGCATTTTTTTTTTTTTTTTGGTTCCCCAGCATTAAAAGAAGGAAA
>VYZW01023061.1:53906-227790 GCA_013401315.1 Balaeniceps rex
TACCACGTAGCTGATCATCTCTCCTCAGCAGACTTTCCCTCTGTCTGCAATGCTGGTTTTTGCTTCATTACCTCTGAGCATTTCTTACAGGATGGAGTAAGAGTGTAAAACCCTAGGAGTTACCAGTGATCTGAATTACAGTGATGAGACATATGAGTTTAGAGTCCTGCTCCTTCTTACCAGTAGCTCATGACGGCAGCAACTATTACCAGCGTCTATTACCAGGATATTAGTATTAGTCTAATTTGGGATAACAGATTTCCCTTTTTATGGTTCACATTTCTTTCACTTGAAGATTGCACGATGAGTCCATGCTGCTTCCCTGGCGCAAACGGGGTATGAGAAGCGCCCTCTCCTGTGCAAAGGTTAATTGTGCAGGGGAAAGAGGGAGTGCAGCGGGATGCAAACCACCCCAGGAGGCACTAGAAGAGATGGAGAGGGCTGGTAGGTATCACATCCTCGTCTCTAGACACTAGTTGCAGAAGACATGCTGGGAGATCCAGTTTTGGGGATGCTGCCATCTGTATGCTTCCCTGCACACCAAAGAGGTTAAAAAAATGATTTCAATCTCTCTGATGCAATCCCCCCACCCTTACTTGCTACCTTTAGTTTGTGCTGGTTTGAAAATAAGACAGGTATTCCAACCTGCGAGGCAACTTTGGTGTCATTTCACTATATAGAGGATGTTTCCTAAAAGACCTATCGCACAGCATGACCTACAGGATGACAGTATGTTCACAAAGAAAAGCTATTAGATTGTGGATGTTTTTGAAAGCTTGGTTCTGAGTTATGTTTCATCACTCACTACCCAACAGAAATTCAATATTGTGTTGTACATGGTAGCAGGGACTAAATCAGACCAGCTACAGGGTCACCAACTGCAGATGAAACTTTGTCATGCATAAAGTCTGAGTTCATTCGTATCTGGTTTTGCATGTTTTGTATAACTATCCTCCTGAAGCAAAATTTAATACTGAACATGAAAGCATTTCTTAAACAGGAATAGAGTTTTATAAGTGAGTTACCCCAAACAATTACTTACAAAATGCAGTCTTTAGAAATAACTTAAAATTGATGAATAAACAAACAAATCAGATATATTGTCTGCAAAAACTAGTTTGGCCAGCTCTAGTTCATAGCCAGAAATTATTTACTTCATGCTTCACAGTCATACTTAAAATAATCAGCAATCCACTTATCTCCCAGGTACATTATGAATGTCTGAGACACATGTAAAAATAAAATAATGTTTTATTTATTCAGTAGCCCACTCTTCTTTAAATCAAATTTTGGAAGTTATACCTGAGTAAGTGCTGAATACAAAAGAGAGTGAAATTTTTGAATCTCACCCCTGTTACACTGGTGAATGCCTTACCTGCTCTGAGCCATACGTGTGGAGACCTGGCTATCTAAAGATCAGATTGGGAAGCACAGCCTAGGTTTGGTTCTGTACTCTCTCCAAGTCATCTTATAGCTTAAGCTGAGTTGAGGAAGTCAGGGGACAGATCCAAATAGCTGGGCTGAGAACTGCAGATCTGATGTAGTAGGTGAACCTTTCTTCACAGCATGAAGCAGTTCCTGCAGGCTCAGTGGTACTGTCCCTGCAGGAGGAAAGGACGGAAAGATCCATCCTTCAGATCTGCTCTGACCTGAGTAGTGTCCTTTCCTGTGTCTCTAGCAAGTGTCCCAGTGCTGAGACCCTTCCTTTGCCTGTATGGCACAATCAGATACTGTGTGACAGAACAGATCACATGCTTCAATTTATCACATGAGAAACAGTCAGCTTATCTGATGGGATAGTTTAACATGTGGAAATAGCATTTCTTGATGTCCTCACTCAGACATAAAGCTGCTTTTCCATTGATCCAAAGAAGTCAGGATTTTCAGTTTTCCCATGTCAATACATTGCTTGGTACCTGGCCCCTAATCCCTGTCATGGAATATTTTAGTTTGGAAAGCACCTCTGGAGATCATCTAGGTCATTTTCAGAGTGGGATCAGGGCCTTGTCACCCCTAAGGCTTTTATTTCAGAGTGCATCTGAACAAAGAAGCTCCAAGGATTTTCATTAAAAGAAGATTCATAATGATGTAGTAATTTAGAACACCGTGTAAATTAGGCAAGGCAAAAGAATTACAGATGTTGCATCAGACCCTGCTAATCCCTGTCCCCTGCACCTACAGCACTGGGCTCCAATATGGGTTGTTCTAAAGACACTCACATTTTATCAGAGAAAAAAAACATCACAGATATTTCAGAATTCATCAAGGTGAATATCTAATTTGAATCCATTTCAATCAGTTCAGAAGTCTGTATCTTTGGTTTCTTCTAAATTCACTGCTATTATTCATCAGAGTTTTACATTTAGACTATGAAAATCCTGAGGTTGGGGCATTTTGCATATACGTCTTCAGAGATTAATCACCAGTGCCCTGACTGACTGGGCTGTTACGAGCAACGCCTGCTGATGATTTTTTTAGTAATGGAAAGTTTGGTTTTCAGCAAAGTTACAGATATTCAGCGCTTTGCAGATCTCTCCTTGATGCCTTAGAGAGTTTGACCTCTGGGATGCATATAAAAATACAAAACCACAGTTTGGTAATTCGCATCACAACAGAATTCCACATTTTTCCAAGAAACAATCTCCTATTTAATTCAGTATTATGTGAACTATTTTTGAGGACACAAACCTTTCACAGGTAGATGCCAGATGAGTCATTAAATAATACAAAAATTAGATATGTCATAAATACAGTGACTTGAGGAAATGACATTTTGGCACAGTGCTTCTTTCTAATGTCAACATTAATGACAATTCAAAAATATTACAGAAATACAACATTACAGATGAAGCAGAACGACGCTGTGAAACACTTTACAAACTCGTACTCAAATAAACATCCAACTGATTCATGATCTTTGTCTGTTTTACTTTGATGACATAAAAATTTGAAGAAGCTGTTTAGATAAATCTTGCCAGATTTGTATCACTCTTATTTATTAATTTCTGGTTTGAAGGCACAAGGAAACTACCATCAATAATTTATTCATAGTGAAAGTGGCAGCAGCAACCACGAAATCTGCCCCAGCATAGTCTCACATATGCACCACCAGCACGTCCGAGGGAGTTCCCATCTATGGGGAGAAGGGACTGTGTTCTCCATGCTGCCATCCCTTCCTTGTCAGTAAGGCGCTTAACACTTGTATAGACTCCTACACGCTAAAAGTTGGATCAGTACCAAAAGGGAAGTGTTAGCTTAGTCAGAAATGAAACACAAGTTCAACACACGTTCAGAGATGGCATAAAAACAGTCCACGACACCACTCGGAAATGTATAAATTTTCTATGTACTTCAGCGCATTCCAGATGTAACTGCAAAATAAGTAAAATCTAGTAATTGTGAAATATCAAGCATTAGACTTGTACATTTTAAGAATTTCGGGAAAGTGCAGGATCTTGACTAATACAGTAGAAGTACTGTTGGTCCATGCTACCAGGCCACTGTTTTGCCCTTTAATTCTCCCCAGAATGTGCAAGGTAGATAAAGCTGCATGCTTTCCTGTATTAGGAACATTTTCAAGGCTCTTGTTGAAAGACTTCCTCATTTTTAATATTTTCCACTGGTTAACCACAAACGTTCACAACGGAGTACGCATATAAGAATCTGAACATGTACCTCCTCAAGAACTAAAAATTTCAACCATAAGAATGGGCCCTACATTGTTCTCCTCAGTGGGCACTTTTTTTGTCCATCTCAGAAGATAAAACTGGTTCTGAATTCATATGAGGAAAAGAGCCAGTAAAAAAAATAAGCTTTTAAGATTTCAATTTGAGTCAAAGTAAACTAGTTAGTTTATTCCACATGTCCTTAGCAAAGCAATATTTTCACCAATGATACTGCTGGACAAATGTTATCACAGGAGACAAACAGAAAGAAGTATCGCTCCTGTAGTGTCCTCAAGGAGTTGCTGGCCCATGCACTGTGGCAAAGCTTCTTACGGATGTCAGCGTGTAAATACTTGTGTGCTGCAGTCTGCAGCCCGCAGCTGGTGTGGGGAGCTTCTTATTTGTGTCAGCAGCTAACTGCTAGCTGCCACCTTCTTGGTCTTTGCCACTACTACAGGTCTTTTGAATGTCAGATGAATCTGGTATTTCTTTGTTTTCTTCTCTTAGCCCTCCTTCCTGTGATTCTTTTGATGTTTTCAATTTTCTGCTGTCCGTCTTGTGATTAATGGATGAGTTCAATCTCCATCTTCTCAGGCTCCTATAAAAATCTTTTCTGACGTTTTCACTAACCAGCACATAGATGATTGGATCGGCAATGCTGTTTGCAGTGGCTAAACACAGAAACACTGTAAAAGTTGAATATATGTATTTTTCAAATGGACATGAGCAATTCTGATGAAACATAAAGTATATGGATCTTATTACGAGTACCACATGGTAGGGAGCAAAGCAGATCAGGAAAATGACAATAATGGCGATAGCCAGATACTTCACTTTGGCTTTTTGGTGACAAGTCAAGCTGCTGCTTGTTTTTGTACTTTGGAAAATTTTGTAGTTTGTGAAAATGAGGACTGTGAAAGGCATGGCAAATCCTAATAGGAATCTGGCTAAGCTTAAAGAAGCCAATTTTATGTTGAGGGGCAAAGTCTCAAAGCAGGTCCCCTTTTCTTCCATGTAAAATACAGGGATGTGGATTACTGCAACCACAGCGACGAGAAAACACACTATTATGATTGCCTTTTTCTGTCCTCTTCTCCCCCTTGACTCCAGAGCATACACCAGTGCCACATAACGATCCACAGAAATGCAGCACAAAAGCAGAATGCTGATGTATATGTTGCAGAAAAAGATGAATCCTGTTATTTTGCAAGCCCTTACATCCATATGCCAGCAGTGCTCAGCTTGCACGTAGATAATCCAGAGAGGCAAGGTACTTAAATACATCAGCTCACACAATGATAAACTGAAAATGTAGATGGCAATTACTTTATGCCTTTGGATTTGTACAAACGTAAGCAGGGAAGTTAAGCAATTTGCCGGAAGGCCTATGGCAAAAACGATGCTGTAAACAGCAACCAGAAGTGTCTTGCTGTCTTTATAGGGAATTTCTGTGCAAGTGGAGTCATTATTTGTGGCTGTACAATTTTCCATTATTCTTTTTCCAGCTGGTGTTTCCTGAGAATCAGAAGACAAGGTGGAAAGTTAGCATTTGCACCGCTTAAAAATGTGTCAGTAAAGGTTATGGTCCCATAGGGGCCAACAGGACATGTCAGGGGAACAAGTGGGATGCTTGTCTTGGGGAAGCATCTAAGACAAGCAAGTTTTCAAAGACCTGCTGGTCTCCTCTAGTGTCTCCTGGGAGTCAGGTCTGTTTTACTTCCAGGAAAAAGTGCCTTTTTTCACAAGGAATTTCTTGACTACAGCACGCCTATTCACTAAAACAGGGTATTGGGGACTGTCCCTAAACCAGGCTGCCTCACAAATAAGACAGAGCTGCTGATCAATTACTAAAGTCACTTCCCAGAGGAAATTAAGGGCATTAGTCTTCAGTTCATTTTTTTTTTCAAACTGAGTAACAAAAAATGCAAACCATAGAGATTTCAGCGGCAGACTTCCAAAAGAAGCTATCGTTTATGGTTGGTTGGATGGGGGAACCATCCGAAGTGAGTGGTGGTAGTTGTGTCAGAGACTACTCAGCATGCAGGAAACAGAATCTGGCCACTGGTGTGTACCTCCACACTGTATTACAACATAGTGCTTCAGATCTAGTTAATTCATACTTCTCTCCTCCCTCCTCTTAATGAATAACTGCAGCTGAAGAACATAAACTTGTGCCTTATAACACCCACCATAGTAAGCCAGTGAAACTGCCTACCACATCTGCTTGATACCTCTGGGAAACAACAAGAAATAAGGGCAGTTAGAGGAAGTAAATGAGACCAAACAGAAGACTACACATGTTAAGAAATGGAGGTGAAGAAAATTAATGCTCTTTGAACAGGTGTGGTTACCAAAAAATCCACCTTTCCAGGATAACCATACACAAGAGCAGACCTGGCATTTGGTTAGTGTTAAGTAGTACTAGGAGAAGCACTTCTTGCAAAGTCACACAATTATTTCCATGCAGAAGTCTTCTCCAAGAGAAGAGAGGAACGTGGAGGCAGGTGCGCCATCGTGGTGTTGTGTGCCCTTAAAAATTGTACTTTGCTGTATTTATGAGTTGAAGGTGTCCACTGTATAACATCCTTGATAAAAAAAGGTCTTGTCTGGCCTAATCTTTTGGGCATTCTCTTATGGGGTGGACACCTGCTCCAGGGTACAGTCAGCTAACTCCAGAAGGAGGAGATGTGTTGACAGAGATTGAGTCCCTTCAGACAGAGGAGGGGCATGCACTTTCTTGGTCCACACTGTGTATAAGCTATTTCTTTAACCCTGAGTTCATGCAGGGGAGAAGGTAGCTTTTAGCAGCCTCGAACATTTATTTGTTGCTTGTTTGGGCCCGTCTCAAGCAGACCAAGGGGAAGCAGTCTCCTCCCAGTGCAGTGAGATTGTCTCCTGCATCTCTGGAAGGGTGGACAACCTGGTGGGGACCTTCCTTCCCCTCCATGTGGGCAAGAGCAGTCCCTGGGGTGGTGTAAGCAGCTCCACCCTGAGTGCCTAACAGAGCACCTGCCATGCAAGATCCCTAGAGCTTGAAGGGCAGTCAGGTCCCCTGACTTAGTTTAGTTACCATATGATGAGAATAGTATGAGAAGATGGACACAGGCTGCCTTAGCCTGCGGGACACTCACGGCAGCGCGGTGTGTGGCCACAGCCACAAACAGCAAGAGGAGGTTCTCCCAGCCCATGCCAAGAGGTGTTTATTTCCAGCAAGTACCCCAACGCAGCCAGAGCCCGCTTGTCCTGGTTTCAGCTGAGTTAGAGTTACTTTTCTTCCTAGTAGCTGGCATAGTGCTGTGTTTTGGATTTAGCATGAGAAGAATGCTGATAACACACTGATGTTTTAGTTGTTGCTAAGTAATGCTTAGACTAGTCAAGGACTTTCTTTTTCAGCTTCCCATGCTCTGCCAGGTGCACAAGAAGTTGGGAGGGGGCACAGCCCAAGATAGTTGATCCAAATCGACCAAAGGGCTATTCCATACCATATGACGTCATGCTCAGTATAGGAGTTAGCCGGGGGGCAGCGATCGCTGCTCGGGGACTGGCTGGGTGTCGGTCGGCGGGTGGTGAGCGGTTGCATCACTTGTTTTCTTTTCCCTGGGTTTTGTTTGTCTCTCTCGTTCTCCTTTTCATTACAATTATTATTATTATTATTATCATTATTATTATTATTACTATTATTATTATTTTATTTCAATTATTAAACTGTTCTTATCTCAACCCGTGGGTTTTCTTACTCTTGCCCTTCCGATTCTCTCCCCCATCCCACCGGGGAGGGGGAGGGTGAGCGAGCGGCTGCGTGGTGCTTAGTTGCCGAGTGGGGCTAAACCACAACACCGCTCAATGACAGCAGCTTCTGAATGAAGATGTCCTGGCAAGCGAGCAGGCGGGGCAGAGGCAGCAGTACCTGCTGTCCTCATCCCCGGTGGCAGTGTAAGCTGTTCCCTGTCATGAGGATGTTTGGAAGGGGCCACCACAGAGAGAGGAACTGAAAAGGTGCTCTGTGTGTGTAAGAGTACACTGGAGGGTGCAACCGTGCTCTGCAACTACCTTCCACTTCCCCCTGCGGCAAACCATGCTCCTCTCATGTGCTGACACGGTGGCGAGGGTTAGCAGGCAGCGGTTGCCACGCTAGATGGGCCAAAGTGTCTTGCCAGAGGGCCACATCCCTCCATGTCTGAGAATCGGACCGTCTGGAGTCCAGGCCCTCTCAAGGGGGATCTGAAGTTTCCTGTAGTTTCAAATGTCCCATCTTAAGAATGACTGGAGAAGAGGATCCTCACTGCTGCATGGGGGGAAGATGGCACGGTACTCAACAGGGCTGCCACAAGGTTTCTGTGTGGGAGGATGTAAAATTACTTCCTTTCTTTCCTAGCAGTGAAAGTGTACTGATAGCTGGTGTTGACTTAGAAAAATGATGGTTATGATAAGAGTTGGTGATGACTTGAGTTTTTTGCTGCCCCTGAGCATCTGCCACCCTTGGTGAATGAGGTGGGGCCTTCTCTGGGCCACCTACTGAACCGCTGTGTAGAGGGGATAAAAACTCTCCTTGGTTTCAGGGTCAGCAGCGGTTCTCTGCCCAGACCTCACCTGGGATGTGGCATACGAGAGCTTGTCCTCAACTCAGACACGTCTGATCGATGTGAGGGCTTCTGTACACCTGCACACCGCAGAGCGGTCTTGGAGACCTCCCCTTCTGAGGTGAAGCACAGCAGGGGAATGCAACTCATACGTGAGGGAGTCGGCAGCAGCCGAGGCAGGGACGTGGCAGAGTTGCACACCATCTTGGTTACTCAGAGGCTGTCTACCCCTCATGCCTTAGCAAAAAGACCTTCAAGAGTGGTTGAAGGTGCACTCTCCTCCCCTCCCTCTGGGCTTTGCATACTTCCCTTGACCCTGTGTTTGTCTGAATATTCTCCTTTCTGCACTGCCTACGCCTGCTGTTCACCACTCATTTTGAAGGCATACTTTCCCCGGAGGTACCTGTCTCGCCAGCAAGCAGCCGGCAATGGTGCAGGGCAGGAAGGAAGTGGTAGAAGAGTTATTTGGTAGACACATGGTTCCCAATGTTTCTTTCTCTTGCCTCCTTCCTTTGCCTCCTCCCTTCCCGCTCTGCTCCAAGTCTCCTTCCAGCGCTTAGCACCCGTGAGTGAGCCTCAGGAAGGAGATGTCTATGACTTTTTAAGCTGCCTGCATGGAGCATGCTTTTTTTCCTTGTATTTTGGCATATGGCCTAAGCCACAGGGCTGAGACTGAGCTGAAGAGACCTTCACTCTTAAATGACTGTCAGCTGCCAAGCGCAAAGCCTCAACTGGCAAAGTGCATAGACATGAATTCACACTTGTAGAGAAAAACCCTGTGCTGAATGCCTCTCCTGAAGGTCTGGCCTGGCATCTCAAGAGCCTGAATCCTTCCTAGCAGTAATGCTCTATGTCTCAGCCCTGTATCAGGAAAGAGAGGAGGACACCCATTTTCTCCCCTCCCTCACCTTGTCCTGGCTCTCTGCCCTGTCCAGGGAAGAGTCTCCTGGCCCTGGCCACTGCATCCAGCCCCAGTTCTGAGCTTCACTTGTCTCTGCTCAGCTCTCCAGGCCTGCAGAGGGGTTTCCTCCTTAAACTGAAGATCAGAAAGCAACATTCAGCAGACAATTTATGAAATTTCTCCCTGTGACATTGCCCCTCTGCAACTGAATGCACATTTTCATCCTGTTGCCAGGCCTTTAGAGTTTGCCGTTTTGATACTTGGCTCAGCCCAGAAGATTCCCAGTTCTGTCTTCTTCTGTGGTGGCTGGGCTGTGATGGATGTATCCCCACATCTCTCAAATGTAGCATTCATAACTGTACTGCTTTATCTAAAGAGGCAGCTGGTTACCTCTGAGCACTTTGTTGTTGTCCCACACCGGTGCAGGACTGGAGCAGGCTAACCTGCATCTCAGATATTCATTCAAATTAAAAATAATTACACAGCTGAAAAAAAGAGAAACCGTTTCAGAGTTAACTTTCTGCTAATATTTGTGATGAGCAATTTTAGTGATAGAAACATTGGTTGGAACAGCAGAACTTAAGAGATTTAGCACATCCAGCAATTTTCAAGCATTTATAAAGGGCCAAACATAGCTGTGATGCCAAGGATGAGTGATATCCAAGAACGCGTTTTGTGAGAGACAAGCTGTTTCAATGCATTAGGTTTCTTAGCTGTCCTGTAGCTTTCAGTTGAGCAAAGCCTGTCCAAAGTAGCTGTTCTCTACTTCCTGTGAGCTATCCTGTTCTGCTAGGGCTCACCAGCCATTACTAGGTGCTACATCAGGTCCTGGCTGTGTTTTGCATCAACACCTCAGCGTATATTTAGCAGCACTCTGAGGCTTCTTGCTCTCTGAGACTCACTGCACGTGACAAACCGCAGTCAGCACATGCAGGTTTCTCACCTTCAAGACGTGCAAAACATCTCATCTGCCAGGACAGAGACATCACCTCTGGCTCAGAGGTAATCCACTAAGGAAGATTTGCTGTGTGCCTGCTCTGTATTTACACTCTTCCCTAGCTCTTGGGCTAGGTTATAGCCACAATATTGGGGTGGGTAGGTAGGCCCAGCATTTCTAATGTTGTTGTGTTATGTTCACACTGTTAGATTAATAGATAATTACATTTCTTACTCCTAAAATGGAGTGCCTACATGCTCTAATATATTGAGAGAAAATCCTTATGGAGAGAAAACCCTGGAAAAGGGCCGGGTACCTGGAGATGCCCAAGTAAAAAGGGCTGTGGATGGAAGAGGCATGACGGTCATGAAATCCCATTTTCTTGGAATGTAGTGAGAAAGCAGCAGAAGTGTCTTGCTGCAGACCCACCAAGCAGGGCTGTGAAACCAGATCGAGAGTGACTGCCCTTTCCTCACCTTCTCTTTGATCCAGTGCACCTTGCATTCCTTGTGCCAGGTGGCCCATATTTACCAGGAGGAATGGAAAGGTGCTCTTTCTCAGGCTTTCCTAGAAAGTGGCAGATTTCAAATACCAAACTGGTGTCTGGTCTAGAAATTAGACCTTCTATCTTGTGGACAGGGGCCAAAGCGCTGCTTTGTTGTGCAGGAGAGCCTGTGCAATGGTCATCTGTCCTCTCTCCTACCCAGCATCAGGGACCATTGAACTATCCTACAGAGGTGCCCTACACAGCTCGTGGGAGATGAAATCACGAACCTGGGATGCTGTGAGGATGTGGTTTCACATCACAGCCATGCCAGCATAACAGCCTGGCTGTCACATTTTTCGCTCTCTGCCTTGTCCCTGACCCTGCAGTGAACATGCACAGAGTGGTAAGCTAGCAGAAAACTTGTCCCCTTTTCTGATCTGGGTCAGTTGTCCACCAGTTGACCTTTCTGAAGTGGCTCATTAGGGTCAAAGCAGCACCAGGGCTGGCACAAGGGAATTAGTAGCACATGGCCAGGAGTGGAGCAGCCAGAGGCAGGTGGAGGTAGGGGTTGTACTGAGAACAACTTGGCCATAGTGTGAACTGTAGCCTCCATCAATCTCCAGAGGCACTGCCAATCGCTGCTGACTATTTAGAGGTCTTTGTAACCGAGTTACCCAACCAGGCACTTTCCCTGTGGGCACTGCAAGTGCTAAGCAGAGCGCTTTGGATAAGCAGTGCATCTGGCCGTTGGAGTCACGTGGAGGTGGACAGCAGCTCTAACCACATCACTCTCTTCAGTTCTTTTGCCTTGAAAATGCCACTGCTAAGCCCTGAAAAGTGTGTTGACTTCTGTGAGCCTGCCGCCTTAGAGCTTATCACTTCAGAGTGAATGTTAAGAACTTCACTGGAGTCTGAATGAAGCAGAAAAGTGTCCTGAGAGGTGCAGAGACTTGACTGGGGGCTCTTGCTGCTCATTCAGGCCAGTTGCATTA
Organism: Balaeniceps rex; assembly: GCA_013401315.1. NCBI lineage: Eukaryota > Metazoa > Chordata > Aves > Pelecaniformes > Balaenicipitidae > Balaeniceps > Balaeniceps rex. The sequence continues at coordinate 65,469 of VYZW01023061.1, forward strand.
ATATTTGGTCTTCCCTCAAGAGACTGAAGTGTTTTTGCTAACACTGAGGTGTAAAGAGGGAACTGAAAACAAGGGGGAAAGCAAAAGGCTTTATTTCGGGGGTTTTTTGTTTTATTTGTCTATGAGCTACTCATGTAAAACTGTTTCAATTTCCAACAGAGAAGCTGGAGTGATAAAAATAACCCCTATTAAGAAAGGTACAAAAGAAAATTGCAGGTACAGTTACAGGGAAGAGAGGGAGAAGTCAAAAAAAGCACAATAGTTGAACAAATCACTGGTTGAAAGTCTTTGGATGAATTCACCTGAGATACAGAGGGACAGAAGAGAAAAAAGACACAGTGAAATCCATAACATGAGTACAATTAGATCAGCAGAGCACATTATTTATCTATTTTTCATTTTCTAATAATTTTGTGATCATCCTTCCATGCCAATAATTATTGTTAGAGCTGAAAATTTTGAGGAGTTTATGTGGATTTAAGAATAATTTAAAAAAAAGTCATGCTTATAATGGTTAAGATAAAAACAAACCAACCCTTCACACCTCCTTTCCTGCCCCCAATATTTGGAAAGGTTAACAACCTGCATGTTTTAAAGCATAGATCAACCTTCAGTTAAACAGGACCTGAGGGGTTTTGTGTGCTTTCCTTAGTAGCATGTGGTACTGTAACTATTTGACACAAGAGTACTAACATGATGTCAGTCTGACCACTCAAATTCAGTGTCGTAAGATATGACAGATATCTCACCTACAATACTTATCACCAGCAATACCACTCCTCTTCTGAACCTGGGCTTCTCTTTCTCATGCAGAACCTACATTACCTGTCTGTAAACATTATGAACTATTAAACTTTCCAGCTACTAGCTTTTGTGTCTGTTAACTTTAATAAAAAGTAAGAAATTGCCGTGGATTATTTGCTCTGCTGTTCTTCAAAGTAGGAAAAATGTTTGTGGTATCTTTGTGGATAAAAATAAATTATGACCTGTTAGCCCAGCAAGTCAGTGAACTGTTTTTTTGTTGTTTTTTTTTTTTCATTAGTAATAAACAAATTAGTAGATGAAGTCACTCCTATAAGCAAGTCTCAGCATACAATGGAAAAGCAGCAATGGCTCTGCTTAGTTACCCAGCAGACCGAACATTTTTACTGACACACACAAGATAGTGGGATTTGAAACGATAGTTTCAAATTTGAATATAATAGAATATATGAATATATAGTTTTGAAACTATATCGTTTCAAAGCTTTTTTCAAAGAAAAAAGGGTGTTTTAAAGCTACAGGACTATACTGGGAATCCAGCCTGAGCACAACTCCATCTTAAAATATCTGCCTCCATCCTATCTTGATCAGAAGGAAACCACCGATGGGATTTGAATGCAGAGACAAATAAACACCATATGAAGCATCTTTAATGCCTAGTTAGGAAAAAAATCTCCACATGATTCCTGAAAGATGAAAGTGGCAAGTTTCTTGCATTTGCTAGAATACTGTTTTGAGTTTTACCCTCTTTTGAACGCTCCCTGGCTGCTGCAGCCGTGGAGAAGACTCTCAAGAAACAAGAAAGACCTCTAAGCAGCCTTCTGCTGAACAGAGGCATGGTGTATGCTTTGTTTTAGTCACCAAGTGTAGTTGTCTGAAGTTCAGGTAGGTTTTTTGCTAGAAGCAACCACTTCTGCATCCGTGGTTACACTAATCTGCAACTGCGAGACACTGGAGAGAGAGCACTGTGGTGAAAGCAGATAATCCCCCTGTTGACTAGTGCTGGTTGAAACAAGCTATGGAGCATTTGTAGGCTGAAAATAGCTGCTCTAAGGAAGCAGCAGGACCTTGAGATTAGTTATACAGCCTTAATATTTAACTCTATACTGCAGATATAAGCAATCTTATTAAAAAAAGAAGATTTCTGTCAGAAGAGAGAAGATATTCATCATCTGCCATTCAGGAGGGGAACTCAGCAATCATTTGTGATGAAAAGAAGGTGTTTGATTTATCTCATGATACACTGTTCATAGATGTGAAATCTCAGCAACTAGAGATTTTAAATACCTGTGTGTGAGCATTTATGTAGATCCACACATCCACTTCCCCCTTCCCACAACCTACAACTAAACATACTATTCTGCTAAAATAAGCAGATGTGAGTGAACTATCACATAATTCAGGGTTGAAAAAGGACCTGGCTTAAAATTCTGATCCCTCCATAAACTGGGTGTCTTGGTGCCATGTTACACTACCTGGTGAAGGACTGCAGAGGAGAGAAGAATGCCAAGCAGGTAAGAGGGAAATGTGTAAAGGAAACCTCCTGCTACAGGGCTTCAAACCATCTTATTCAATGCATCTAAAAGTAGGTAAAACTACATACGTGTCATACAGAGTAGAGAGGGGAAGTTCACAGGTGAAAAACAGACCACCGAATCCCCCCTGTACCAGTGGACTTTCTTCCCCAGTCACGTGATTCAGAGGCCCTGACTCATGATTTTGGAACTTTTGGACCTGGCAAAGTTTCTCAGTCCTCCCTGAAAGCATCAGAGCACGGCACGTTTAGGGCAAATTTACTCCCTGGTACCTACCAGCTTGTCTAGAAAAGGTCCCGCACCAGAGGAATGGCTTCATGGCCAGGAGAGCCATCAGGAACCCCAGAAATGCCATCATAAACTTGAGGCTAAACTATAAAGCCTGTCAAGTCAAAAGGCTGAAGAAAGCACAGGTTTTGGAGCAGCAGCAGTGAAAGTGAACAGCTGACAGCATCCCTGAGACCAGCAAGTTTTGTGCTGCTGATTCACACCCTCTTCTTCACACACCTTCTTCACCCTCTTCTTCTCACACCTTCTACACACATGAAACCATCAGGCACTCATGCTCGATGCCTCCCTAAAGCTATCACAGCTTAACTGATAGCCTTGGCAGTGGGTGCTGTTTAAATAAGGCTTCTGTTACTCAAGTGGCTCATTTGGAAACCTAACTGGCCAGACTTTCTTGCTGGCTCATGTTGGAACTACGAAGTCTTGGAAGAAGGAGATGACAGGGGGGATTCCTATGCACAGCTTCTCTGACCTGCCCTGGGGTGCTCCTGGATGTCAAAACACAGCCAAGTGCTGGCAGATTTGACACTGAGGACTTACATGTGGATGAATACTGCTCTGGACTCCTGAAAGAGCAGGCTGGGGTATCAGGGAGCAGGTTTTTTTAACAAGGCAAGGAGATCTGGCCATGTTGGCACGCTGCTAGAGCTGAGTGTGTCTAATTGACAGGTTTAAGGAAAATTGGACTTCAAGCGGCTGAACAAAGAAGCACCAAGACCTATGTTCAAACCCACAGGTGTACCCCTTAAAAAGGGGTGCTCTGCCATCCTTTAGACTTTAGGATGCCCCCAGCAGCAACTTATGGACACCCTCCTCCTTCTTCTGGGCCTCAGTCGTCCAGGCCTTCAAACAGGAGACTCCTGCCAAACCTCTGGCACCTCCAGTTAGAAACACACTAGGAGCCACAGAAAGGCCTGCACTAGAGCTGTGTTCACCCCAAACTGTCATGACTCAAAATCATCTCTGGGGCAGCAACTGGTCACCTGGAGTTGCTGGAGATTTCTGGACTGAGGCCATACATCTTTTCACCCTTCAGTGAATGCCAGCAGGTGGCCATGTGTGACACCTGGAAATATGCAGACCAGTAAAGGTCCAAGTAAAGGCCTTCAAGTCTGTGCATGAACAAGCGACGGACAACCACAGCCACCCTGCGGCCAAGAGAGAGACTTGTCCCTGCTAGGAGGAGCATCATGTCCAGAGGTGTGAATGTTCAATCTCATCACCTCTCAGACAGGCAAGGTGATCAGCGTGGAAACAGCATAGCCATGCCTACGGCTTGAGGTAGTCCTTAGCTGGCACCAAGCACCTCCGTGCTCCTGGATCCACAGAGGCTTTGGGGACCGCGGGCTCTATTGCTGCCGCCACACATGAACAGAGCAATGTTGTTGTAGCAGAGTTGGGTAGAGGGCATGTGTTTTAGTGACCATGCAGTTCTCCTACCTTGTGGTGACCTTCTTTACTTGTTTGTAAGTTGGCTGTGGATTGTGGCTGGCCAATGGCTCTGCTTGATTCCCTACATTGGTTTGTTTTTATTAATGGCCAAGGGTTGTGTCCAACCACAGCCTGGTCCTGCGTGCTGTGGCCTGTCACTGCTAAGCCCTGCCCAAGCTCTGTCCTCCATTGCTGACCTGGTTGCATCCTGCCAGCCTGTCATTGCCTGGGTCTGTCTTTCCCCATATGTGGTCTCTGCATTGCCACAGTTCATTCCTGCCTTTCACCATCCTGCTGCTGCTTTCCCTGCCTCTGTCCCAAGACAATCCATGGTTTTCAAACCACTGCTGTCTCAGGTGTTCCACAGATGGTAAGTCGTACCTCTTTTGTCACTCAAGTTCCCACAGAAGCCAGAGGATGCTGGCTCAGGGGACAAATGTCCAGGTAGCACTGCCACCAGGCAGTGACACTTGCAGAGGATATTTATTCATAACCAAACACAACTCCTGATCAAACTCCCAAATTCACAAGCTTCCCCCCTTCCTGCACTGACACCTCTGTTGCGATAGCGACAGTCACAGGAATCACAGGCTTTTCCTACATCCCCAAAATACGGTTGTCCCTTTCATCCCTCTGAATCCCCCAGTCAGAGTGTGGCTTAGCTGTACTGAAAAGAGTGAGCACAGACAGGATGGCTGCTCTCTGCCGGTAGTAGGAAAATGCAGAGACGGTGTTGAGCTTTGACCTTGTGACAGTAGATTAACTCTCTCCCATGGGGGACTTACTGGTCTTGGCACTGCCCTTGTGGGTCTGTGTGGGAGCTGCTGTGACGTGGGAGCTGCACTGCTGCTGGTAGCATCATCAGTACTAAAGAGGTTGCTCAGGAAAAACAGAGTAAAAAGATGCCCAAAATAATTTTGTGACCTGCCAGACTTGGGCTCACTGACATATTGCTTATCACTGAGAATTCTAGCTAGTTTGCCCTCAAAATTGTTTTACTTTTGTCTAAAGTGAATGTGTCTCAGCAGGTGGGATCTGCAAAGCCTTATGAGAACCACAGTGACCTTCTATACTTGAAACATTGCTATTTTTAACAGAGCAGTTAAAGGTAGTATTTACAGGTGCTCTGAACTCAGACACCAATATTTCCTCCTTTTCCATTTACCATGAAACTCAATTTCTTTGTTCCTTCTTGTCCTATGATTCACTCTCAAGTATTGGAGAACTACTGTTTTCCTTTTTTGCCATCTGGGTCACATCCTATAGCTAGCTAGCTCACATACCAGTGGTGGGGTTTTCCCCTTAAGACCTTAGTTATACAGCAAAAACTGTGACGCTCAGAGATTCCTCTGCACCTACACGTGTCTCTGATGTCTCTGTAAGCCCACTCATGTCTGCTAAACCTCCTGTATTGTCTTGTCCAAATCCTCAGCTGCGATCTCTTCTGTCTGTTTGTATGTCTACCACAATGAGCATCTCATTCTCCGTTGGGACTCTTAAAGTCTACCCTGGAAGATATTAATGTAAAAATCCCAGCTCCTAGATATTCCCTGAAGTGTCCTTCTTATATCAAAATCATACATTGTTGCTGATAGACCCCGTTCTGAATTTCCCACTTCTCTCGAATCTTTCCACTCCAGACAGGCCCTGCTTGCCTGTGCAGTGATACAACCCACTTCAATTTCCACTTCAGTTTCAACACTGAACCTTTGGTGTTTATGGACTTCAGGTCCGCAGCAGGATATTTGGTTCTTGGAGAACATTTTCGTCACATGCTCTGCTCCACCCACAGCAGCAGCCAGGTCTGAACCTCAGATGTGTTTGATAGTATCTATCTGCGCTAAATACCTTGCTTTAAAAAAAGCCTTGATTCACGAAGGCAGATAAGATCAAAGTAGCAGTAGTCTAAGAGGCAGATTCTGTCAAGCCTGGCATGCTCTACAGAAAGCAGCTGTAAAGATGATGGGATTTCTGCTAGTATGGTGGGATCGTTGACTACCTCCTCCTCCACTGCTCTGTTATAGCCCCAGCATAGGAGGCAGGGCTAAGTGAAAATAGCATTCCCCTATATGCACTGGCCCGCAAAGGGTTCAGTTTAAAGCAGTGATTTTCACACAGTGAGGCACACCGCACTCAGGAGGCAATAACATGTGACAGAGAGATGTGAGGAGGTGCCCTATCTGCTAAACCTTGCTGGACTTGTCCTGGCTCCATGCATGAGAGATGCATAGCAACCCTGGAGCCAGGAGCAGTGGGGAGATACCCAGATGCTTTTGGACAGGCAGCTGAGTCTGTGCAGGGAGGGAAAAGGGCTCAAAGGAGACAAAAACAACCTCAGATAGAAATGCAGTGAATTGCTGATGGCTAATTACACCCCAAGGCACACTGAAAACACAATAGGTTTGCACTGAGTATCAAGAAAAGGCAGGCAAAACACGAGCTTGTGCTGAGCTCAGGCCAGATGTACAGACACTAGTCATGGAGAGCAGCCATGGAAACCTGTCCTCATGTCGTCTGGTGCAGCAGTTACTGCAGCCGCCACTCCAGCCACGTTCCTGTTGCATTGGGACCGCAACTGCTAATGTGAGCAGTGGCATGACCCTCTTTGTAACGGCAGCAAGACTGCTCTCCACTTCCCCACTCCCAGCTCTTTCTGGTGCGGTAACCACTGACGTACATGTGCTTTTGTAGCCTCTTGTATACAAAAATAAAGGAACCTGGTTGGGAGGCCAAAATCATTCTGCACAAAACCGTGAAATTTCCATTTCAGCTCCGAAGTGGGACTGAGCTTTGTCAGGGCAGCTGAGATAGTTGAAACGCTGCCCTCGGGCTTTTCTACTTTGACAGCAATGCTATTTGTGTGACCATGATGAGGCTATAAGATCAATGTCTCCCCAAGAGGCATGGGAAATGCTGAACCTGAAAGAGTCATCTGCAGTTTCAGGCAGAAATCTTACAGACGGGGTGCTCAATTCAAACTCTGAGTATTTGTTTAAACGTAGTGTCCTGTGAACAGATCTATGGAAAAGTCCTCAGAAGAAAATCAGCCTTGCCCATTGAGTGCTAAAGAGCCGAAAAAGTGGGTTTTTTCCTTCTTTCCCCTGCCCAAATGAGGTTACTGGAAGTTAAGGAACCACTGGTTTAGAGGCAACAGCTGACCTAAATGGGATTATGGGAAGGGCAGGTTAAAACTAAGCCCAGATGCTCCTTGGTCTTTGGCAGGGTAGCAAACTTTATGTTAAAATTTCAAGAGAAGCCAGTAGCTGTTATTGCAACATAAACAGAAACAAATGGGGGAGGTCACAGGGAGAAGAAAACCAACCAAGAAGACCCTATGAGAAACTAAATTCAGGAAACAATTCAGTTTGATCAAGTCAACAGCTCAGCCCAGCTCTGGTAGGATGTTCACCCTTTGATAAATCTTATTTGGCATAGGAAAGATCCTCTCCAATCTCAGAATCTCTCATAGCAAAAGTAGGATCCCTTAAAGTCTCAAAGGAAGGAACCCAAACTGATTCATTCTGCCCATCTACCAGTGTGGTGCGATTGCTCTTGCCAACCTGTGACTTTATCACAAGACTTGCGGTCTCCTTAAAGCTGCAGCTACTACGCAAAATAACAGCTATGCTAAATGCAAAGGAGTATCAGCTTTCATTTAAAAGCAAGGTCTTTGGTTTGTTGAGGAGAGCATTAAGCATGGTCCCAGTATTTTTGAAGTCTCACAGAAACAAGTCAACTCCTGAAATATTTGACAAAAAAAATCTTAACTCAGTCTCCACATGTCTGAGTGCCAGAGAGCAGCGGCACTGTGTGAATAAAAGATGGAGAAGAGAAGAAATGTACCGCATCCAATCAGTCACTACAGAGCAGCAGGTAAACCTCACTATAAAATGCCTGTCTTGCTTTTCCAGCAGAGTAAGGATGAGAGGAAAGGCTGGATGTGAATTCTCCTTATGGTCTACCAAAGGAAGCCCAGCATTCCTGTTTCTAATACAATTCTGTTTTCATGCCTCATGCTCCGCAGTGATAGTTAAATCTAGCCTCCCAGCAACCTGTATCCTGCCAAAATCCACCAATCCGAATTATCTTCTATCCCTGACTGGAACTAAAATTGTTGTGTAAGAGAGAAATATGTTTTTATAGGAAAGGGAATTCGTAAGGAAGACAGGTAGCAAAGACTCCATCAGCTGCAATGAACTCTAACACTTTATGTCTGTTATATCAATCACAAAGAGATTTAGACTATGGTGAAACATCAACAGAGTCTGCATTTCTGAAGCACAAACGCACAGCATGGAGAAGCAGTAATCAAAGCAGAACAAAGCAAAATACTGCTAAGTAGAAGTAATGCCTTGCTTCAAGGACAGAAATCACTTACTTCTTTTTTCTCTGGCTTTTGCAGAGGAGACGATGAAGTGCTCCAACTCGTGCTGTACTCACAGGCTGCTCTGTAAAAACTGCAGGAAGTTGCTAACGATACCAGATATGGTTTTAAGTGGCGTGAGCTAAAAGAAAGTAGATTGCTTATGACTTCATCAGGCTCTCAAAGTGTGTCACTTCTGGTTAGATGCACACTTATAGGTAGGAGGGTAACTGGAATACCCCAGCCTTGAAAATTTTACTCCTGTCATCGCTTGAGAAAGTCATTGTAAAGAGACATCTATGGCAAAGAATATCTTTGGGGAAGATCCACCCCTGAAAATATACTGAAAGAGTGAGAAGAGGCAGAAGAAACTATTTACTAGTTACTGCAAGTAGAGGATAATCAGAAAGGCGAAAAAACAAATGGTCAGGACAGGAAAATGTGGAATTAGCAGGAAGACAGAAGGAATAAAGAACATCATGCTGGTGAGTCTGTAAGTGCAGCCCAGGGACTGAGGGCTCAGTTTCTACTGAGCAGAGCACGCACGATACCAGAGTTTCTGCGACATTGCTGCCAAGTCAAAGGTTTCAAAAAGTCTTCTGAAACAGTCTGTTCTCATTGCTGTCCCCTGTATTGCTTTCAGATACAAAATAGTGCCCACGCTCTTGCACAGTGGACTTGAGATCAGCCAACTCAGTGGACTTGAGATCCAACTCAGTGGACTCAGCAACTATGGCTGCATTTTAGGAGGGGGCCTGTGAAAGGCCGTGCTTCCTGCCCCCCTGTGCCAAACCAGACAGCACAGCCCGGTTTGGGGGAGCTTGGGCTGTTGCTGTTTGACTTCAGTCTCCATTTAATGTACCTTTCTTGCCGTGCCAGCAGGGCTGTGAGACATGCATGGGTATGCTTGGGCTCTTTGCCGGGCATGTGTAGCTGTGGCACAATATGGCTGGCTGACGGAGGAAGCAGAGACTGACCAGTGCAGTCAGAAGAGCAGCTAAGAGAAAAGAAACCCTTAATGAGGGAAGTGATTGCTTTCAAATTCTGTCACTTATACAGGGGTGAGAAGATGTAGATTCAGCTCTTGTAACTGCCAGACTCCATTTGTGACCAGAAGTTTCATCTCTTGGACTCCTGGGTGTGCACCTTAATCATTGTGCTAACATGCCCTGGAGGGACAAGAGCGCGATGAACTGCCCCAAACACTACTGGCTTGGGCTGCCAGGCTCTGTCAGGAACAGGATGCCTGCAGTAGGTGCTGATTCCTTATTTGTACAGTGGAGGTAATACCCACTCGGGGTGCTACACATGTATTCACTTGAATATGTATGAAATGGCTAGGTATTTAAATGCATCAGGAACAGTATTAGAGCCCAATACGGTGATATGAGCGAAAGACCATTCTGGTGCCAGTCGTGCTAGAAAAGGCTAAGAATGCTAAGGAAGATGAGATTGTGGTTTAAGCAGCTTTGAGAAGAAGAGTTCATTTGCAGGAGTTCCTTAATAGCAAAAAGCATTGATACAAAGGAGCGTATGAGCTTTACCAAGTGCCCTAGCTCAGGCTTTAAGTGAAGGAGGAAGAAGATCCCAATGTTATGTTGCCAGCCTAGACCTTGTTTGTGAGACCTCTTCCATGTGTCGTTGCAGACGCTGCATGTGACCCTGCAAAAGTCAGTTATGACCAAATTTATTAAGTTTTCAGGCAACTTCCTGATCTTCATTCCACATTCCACCTGTGGTGAGGTGCTTACAGCACCCCATGAGGGTCTGTCAGTGCTTGCAGACTGCTGGGGGCTAAGGCAGGACAGGGAGTAACTGGGTGGCAACTTAAGGCAAGAAGATAACTGAATTTACTTTTGATAGCTGTATTGAAAATGAAACATTTCTTCTGGAAGATTAAATGCTTGGCAGGTACTTTCATTCTGAGGTGAAAAAATTACTTTGGTTCAGTTCTGCTGGAGAGGGTTTCTAGGGAAGGGTCTTTCTGTGAAGAGCAATTCATTCTCAGGGGCCAGGAGGAACTGGGGAAGAAGAGGCTGAAGCCAGCTTGGTAGCCTCCATCTGCGGAGGAGAACAGGTGAAATTTCTGTCTGTACCAGCTCAGCCTGGCTGGACATAGTGCTGGATCCAGCCTGTGCACTGCTCCAAACCCATGATTTCATCTTTGCCCTCTTCTGCATAGATATATGGCTAGAACTGATTTCTCTGTGTAGATGACCATTCTTCATTCAGAGATGTGGGACAGAAAAGAGGAGAGTGCTCTCCATCCTGAAGAACTGGAATTTTTGTAGAGACCACTGGGCTCCTCTGTGGTATTTTTGATGTACCAGATCACAGTTCCTATTTGGGTGCAGTCAACTGTGCAGTCAAATACCTGCCTGATTATGTTCTCTGTGATGCTTACTTGCACACACTGATAGAGGGTTTAGGATATTCAGAGACACATATGCACTTTGCCAACTAGATTTTATGGTGAAACATTGAAAATTGTGTGGTCCTCCACAGAGGAATGGAAGACAACATGTCTCTGTACCCTTGAATCTTCCAGACAGACCTGAAAAACATTACTATTTAGAGTCACTGCTGCTTCATGCTTCTCTCAGTAATATGGCCCCAATCAACATCACCCACAATCATTGCCCTAGCAAGCTGAAGACTGATGCCAAGATTTCACATTGGAAGATGCTTTCAAAAACTTTTGACAAGATCTTCTGTGACTGGAGATAAAAACAGGGCTAGCCCTTCCGTGGGTGGCAAAATCAAACCAAACATTTCAAGTAAGTTTAGTCTGTATTCAGTAGAGATAATACAAGCAGTACAACAATATAAATTTTGGCCTGAGTTGTATTGTACTGATGTCATATCCAGGCAGAAAAAAGATCAGATAAAGAACCATTTATAGCAGAAGGCAGAAACCCTCTGGCCTCTGTCTAAATCCAATTGAAATAAATGGAAATGCTTCTTTGAGCCTCAATGAGTTTAGATTGGGCATTTTGAGCATATTTAATTCTGCCTTTTAATTGCTGGGTGCTATTTAGATAGTCACCTTTAAGGTAGCGTGTTCAAGGAAGTTAAGCTGCATACGAGATGTCTTCTCTGCACTCTTCATCATTTTCCTACTGGGGTACAGTGACTGTCCAAAGAGTAAGGGAGAAAAGAGTCCAGCTTTGTTTTAGCTCACTGCTGCATAGCACAGACCTTTTTTGGGGATTTTCACAGCACTATGATAGAGAAAATGCTTGTGCACCATTGACCAGTAAACAGAAATAACTGTGGAAGACTGATGGGTCCAATGTCTTTGAAAGACTTTCAGACTGAGTTTTTCACTCCCCTTTTTCATTTAGAAACTATCAAGAGAAAAGCTGGTAGGATATTTGGCATTTCTCTGGTTCACTGCACATGAAAATGCTCTGTGTTAGCGTTATCTTCCCCGGGTCATGACCAAGAAGAACCTATGAATGGAGGAAACCTCAGATCAAATGAGGAATGGCACAATTGTATATTGTACCAGCGCAGCAGGACTCGTACAGTGCTTGGCCAGAGGAGCACAGAGCTGAGCAGACTTCAGTCCTAAAAGCTTCTTAGCCCCTGGACATTGCTGTCCTGAGAGACTCTTGAGCACTTTTCTGCCTTGCTTTATCATTAAGAAAGTCCTTTTTGCTATCTTGTACATGCTGCGTTCCCCAGACAGGTCTGCAGCTCAGTGCCCATTCAATGTGCTGTCTGGTAACAAGAGTGGAGGAAACCTCAGCCTCTCTCACCTCCACATACAAATGAACACAGAATCGCACTCACATAACAGCTCTGCAAAAGGTTACCCAAGAAGACAATTTTTGTACAGTTGTGCATCTTTTTTGTAAACAACTGAGGCTCATTTTTCTTGGAAAATGATGGAATATGGCTTTAAATTTTGCAGCATGGAAAATGAGGAAATGAAGACGGCTCCTTGAAGTATGGGTCTTGGTAGGAAAAAGCCAAATGTCTGGCTCTGCTCTTGTTACCAGACAGCACATTGAATGGGCACTGAGCTGCAGACCTGTCTGGGGAACGCAGCATGTACAAGATGGCAAAAAGGACTTTCTTAATGGTAAAGCAAGGCAGAAAAGTGCTCAAGAGTCTCTCTAGGACAGCAATGTCCAGGGGCTAAGAAGCATTTAGGACTGAAGTCTGCTCAGCTCTGTGCTCCTCTGGCCAAGCACTGTACGGGTCCCGCTGCACTGGTACAATATACAACTGTGCCTAATGAAGAGTCTAAGTAGCTTGTAGTTCAGACTTGGTTTATCTGTGACAGAGGCTGTGATGCTGCTGGTCTGCGATAGGGACAAAAAACAGCTGTGGTGTTTTTTGCAGTTGATGTCAGGATCAACCACAGGTTGGATCCCTCAAGCCAGATAGTGTGGTATGAGCTCTGTGCTAAAACTGAAGCTCAGCTTCCTCCCAGCAATCACCTACCTGCAGAGTCTTCCCCTTACACATGCAGTGTAGCTCCGCTCCACCCTGCAATCAGGCCAGCTGAGTGGCAAAACCATTGAGCTGAGCCCAGCACAGAACTCACATGGCTTTCTGGCTCCCCGTGCTCCAGTTCATAGCACTCAGTCTGCAGGGAGTGCAGAAATCTTCCTGTTCTGCTGCTGGAAATGAAACGCAGAAGTGTCAGCTGCTGAGGTTTTTGATGCACTGTTTTTCTGTATGTGGTGCATGCTGTGCTATCATAGGGTGGGATGACACAGTCAGATTCCTTCTGGTTTGTCAGGCTGCATAAATGCCTGCCTCTCACATCTGCACTTTAAAGTCCTCCTGCTTTTGATTTGCCTGTTTTTGTGAATGCTGCGTAGAAATTCGGTTGTTCTCAGTTTTCACTGATGGCGGTGATGTACTGTGTGCCTCAGGGGTGGAAATCCATTGTCAAATACGTGACTGATCATGCGCTCATCAAGGAAAGGTCTCTCACCCCGAAGAGAAAAGTCCTATCATGTTTGACAGTCCTACCCCTTCATGCACTGGGATTAATATGTACCCTGGCAAGAGCTCCCTGGCATAGTGCAGTTGGTTGTCACACAGTGCATCTTAGAGACCTTTGACTCTACTGACTTCTCTGGGGCAACGACAGATTTGTCTTCTGTATGGTAAGAGTAAAGTGGTTCCAGTCTGTATGTTGGGGTCCTTGAGACGAGGTGTGGTATGCAGCTGTGTTGTATCTAACAGCCTCTTTGGGAGAGCCTGCTGCCAGTGACACACCCACAGCCGAAGCTGAGATGAGTGAGTGTGCTGCAGCAACAACGGATTTGGCTCCACGCTTCAAACTCCATCTCTGAACATGCATGTCCCCAAACATCCCAGCCCATCCACGTTGTTTTTTTGTTCAACGCAAACTGCCGGAATAAAAGGCAACTGCAAACTATAAACAGAATCAGATAGCAGATGCCGATCACCACCTGGCTGCCCTGACTGCCACTTGCACCGCGCTTGCAGCCCGCATCATAGCCTTTTGACGGATATGTCTGGCTTTTTTTTTTATAAAAACCCCTCCTTATACTAGGAAACTATAACACCCACAGGGTTAAAAAGGTGACAGTTATTAGTGCATGGGGGAGGAAAAGGGTGCGGTTCAAAGAATATGTGTTTCTGATTTTTTTTACAAACTCAAAATAGCAGCACTGGTGGCCCGACACCTGAAGTTAGTTTAACCTTAGCAAATTCGGAGGGAAGAACAAATTGCGTATCTGTGGCACGGTCTACATTCCCGAGCAACCACATTTATCCTGTGGTGCAAAAACACGGAAATTCAAGCTGGTTTTGCACCTTCTACACACAGAGCTGTAATTTCAAGAGCCAAAAGCTGATAAAACTTCAGTATTTCAGTATGGATTAAGGGGATGATTTACTGAGGAGGTACAACTTTTTAGTGTGGCTACCAAGAGCTCTGTGCTACTGCATGGCTCTTTTGGTTTTGGTTATTATATCTCAGGTTAATACAAAAACTGTGTCAACCATGGAAGCAAAGTCATGAAATTTGTCTTCTCATTTGAAATCCCCAGTGAGGTGAATGGGTGAAGGACAGGGAATTGGCATACACAGAGTAAGTGCCTTGGACAAAACTGGGTTTTGGATTAACCGAATCGCACTCAACCACCTCTGCCATATATCAAAAAATTTTTTTACTCCTGTTGTTTTCCCCTTAGCCTCCAATGGTTTGCTCTGCAGCTAGGCTTGACTAAGCTGATGTGGCAGACATTCAAAGGACTATGGTGTTTGTATTGCATCAGCTCCTCCTAATATGGTCAGGGAGCCTTGCTGCCAGCTCTCCGTGGCAAAGACCCCAGCAATCTGCCTTGGAGAGCTGCACCAAGCCCTCGGATGGTGAATGGCTTTAGAAAGCTTGTGCCCTGCTAGGGGAAACTGCCACTGAACTGCCAGGCACCCGTAGGTTCCCCCCGGCACGTGTACACTGGGACTTCATTGCTGAGGGGCACCTTAAAGAAACGCCGCAGACAGGAAAGCAGGAAATGTTTTGCAGAGCAAAGATAACATTGAAAATAATAGTCTGTAAATGGTTTGATTTACTGATTCACATGTACAGGAGCTGCCATGTAAGCATCACAGGAAGAGGAAATGGGACAGAGGAGGAGTGGGAGGAAAAAGGCAACAGGACAATAAAACAGGTTGGCAGATTTCACTGGGGACAGGACTTAATGTCCTTGGTTTTCTTCTGAGCACAATGTGTTGTGGAGGTCTGCGATCACACATGAACACTGAGGATGTGAGCCCTTTGATTCAAAACGAAATGTCTGTATTTATTTAACAAGATGGGCAACTTGCATCATCTTGAGATTCTGCTGCACCAGGAATTCCCTCTTGTATACAGCTGGAATCACACTGGGCATGCTAGCCCTTATCTAGAGCAGACTGGTCCCTGAGCCACTGATCTGAACTTCAACATCTCTGTGTGATGGAGAAGTGCTTGCAGAGCAGGCATGTGATGGTAGAGTTGTACCCCCTGTGCTCCATTTCTCAGACTTTCTCAAAAGCCCCTTTTGCAAGAAGACCTCAGAGGTCTGACTTCCCTGTGAGGTGAACCCCCCCACATGATGTGAGCCTTAGCAAGCCATGGGAGACACACCTCCTGCCAGCAGCATGTATCTCCATAAGAGCATGAAGGAGAACCTCTCTGCACAACTGATATTTTTGAGCCTTTGCTAGGCATTTTGTGATCTACCTGACTGCACCTCAATGGGAGAGCTCACAGAGTTGCCCAGGTTCTACTTTACAGTCACTTGTTTCTTCATTTTGCTCCACTTTATTTGTGTCACTGGCCTCCACTGGGGAAACTGAGGGTCATGCATGGGTGATGATCTGGGTGATGACACCAGCCTGCAGTGGCCAGGCCATGAAACCGCCTCCTGCAAAGTTAGATGGTTACCTCTGATGCCTCTCTTGAGGCATCTTCTCTGAGTCTTGAGGGATGTTGCTATATGTGAAAGGCCCTTCCAGTCTCTGCTGCTGTATTGTCATGAGCAACTTAATGTTTTGGAGAAAGGAAAGTGCCTGATGAAGACATGACATTCAAACTTCAGTTAAAGTGAGAGATTTAGTGGGGCACATATCTTGAGATATTTGCCTCACTTTTTCTCAAATAAATTCCCTGATGCAGTCTGAAAAAATAAGTATGATCTTCCTTGAGATTTCTAGGAAGAAACACAGAGGGCAAAAAATCCAAGCTTTTCCCCCTCCTTTCCCACCAGTTTTTCAGATCCTCTTACTCCATCATAAAGATGGAACAGACAACAGAAAAAATCTACTGGAAATCACCCTTGAAAATGCTGACTTCTGAGCTCTGGCACAATTTTCTCAGTATAAATAGACCTTCCTATAAATTGGTCTTGGGATTTTGGCTTGTGTTCCGCAGTGTCCATTTACTTAAACAATGAATTTTCAGCCTCATTTTTCAAACACTATTTCCATGCCCTACTTGGTGCCGGGAGTGTATTTTTTGAAGATGAATTAATGGTTGGTGAAGCAACCATATTAATTAGAAAGATTCTTTAACATTAAAAGATGTCCCTGCCATCATCTTTTCTCCTGACACTATAGCAGCTTGGGTCATTTTCTAAATAGAGCTACCCATGGAAAGTTAAATGGTGTAGCTTCACCTGGTGCTGGTGTAGTACAGACATAGTTTAACACGTGAGACTGGAGACGGGAAGGCTGTCTGCCCTGCAGTCTGTGTGGTGTGAGAGTGATACCTGAATTAGCTTTTCTAGAGGGAGTTTGGAGAGTGGAAGCAGGTGGACCTTGACACCACAAAGCTCTGTGTACTCCAGGTTACCCAGATGTGAGGTGTTTTTGCATGAAACTTCAGTGCAGGCAAACCTGCAGGCTTCAACATTTTAAGAAATGCAAATCTTTGACAATTCTCCACCAGCTTTGCTAGAGTATGTGGCCAGGGAAGGAAACAGATGCAACTCAGTTCAGGGCTGATCTTGTGGGCTCTTTTCATTAATCTCATCTCTGTCTGAGTCTTCATTTTCTCTATTTAAAGACAGCTGTGTTGTCTACTTCCTTTGAAGATATTTTGAGATGAAGTGGCAAAAAGATACTGTATGAGACCCGGGTATTATTGCAAATTAAAAAATATATGGATAGCTACGTGTAGTGAACATGCATGAAATTCACAGAATTCTGCAGAACTAAATGCCAAGACTCCTGCTGACCTGACTGGCGAAAGTGTCATGGTGTGCTGTGCCAACATCACTGCTCAGATCCCAGGCAAACAGAACCCAGTCTGGCTGGAGAAAGGCAGGTTGCAGTGCAGCTGCATCCTGGAGATGCAGCTTATGGAATATATACAGCAGATATACGGGTCAAAATAAAGCATGTCTTCTTAGGCTCCCAAGTGCCAGATATCTAAGAAAACACTAATACAAGTAAACCTATAAAGTCTGACTTTCATTTCGCTACAATGTCCCTTTCTTGTCCCATCACCTCGGGTCACATTCCAACACTTTTGGGAGCAGGAGAAAAGTGCTGTGAGGACAGAAGAAGAAAGAAGATGGTCCAGAAAGGATGCAGTGTCTTTGCTCTGCTTGGTTTCAAGATGCTTGAGATGCCTAGATGTTGGTGTGGGCTCTGGGCTGTGATACACAAGTTCATTTCTGTGGACAGATGACCATGAGTATCTGTAGGTAGCTGTAGGAGCAGCCACTGATACCCTACAGATGTTTTTGGGTGCACTGGAGAAATCTCACATTATATTACTACAGCCAGGCAGTCCCTTTGCTCAGGACTTCTTTAAAGACCAGGAAAGCAGCAGCCACAGCAGAAGTGTTGGTCATCAGCTTCCTGTTACCCACCTCAGGTGATTCATGTTTCGTACATTTTGCTTTGTATGAAAACAGCCAGTTGTGCTCTCAGTCAGCTCCCCAGCAGACATCCTGAAAGAGCCACCTAGGCCTGCAGCTTCTGCTGAGTCCATACTGCAATATTTTTCATTTGTACTGTTGCAGTTTACATTCTGTGCAAAACTAGCATGAAGGGGAACCAGAATGCTGTAAGCTGAAATTTAACATAGCATCTAAATAACTGCTTGAGGGCACAGCTCCAGGAGGCAGGGAAAGCCAACATCACAGTCCACCTCTATCCAAAGGGAAAGGTCCAGCTCTCTTTCAAAAATAAACAATAGGATAGTTTTCTGCCATTTTAGTGAGAAGAATTGGCCCAACCAAGGCTCTGACAAATGCCAGAGATGGTACAAAAGCGGTTGGCAGCAAATTGCTGTGTTGGCTCCACTGCCTTGCAGAACTGCAGCTTATATCAGTCTGAAGCATGTGCTTAAAATGCTTTATGAATTGAGGTCTTATTACTGGACCAGAGCTATGGAGTTAGATCTGGGAACGCTTTAGTAAGTGGATCTCTATTAGAACAGCATCAGGCTCCCAGTGGCTGTTGCTATTAGTGCATGGCAGCACAATTTAAAAAATGCTTTGCTTCTGTCTGCTGGCTGGTGGAATGACAGCCAGGGATGTGTCAGATAATTTTGTTGCTTTTAAATTTTATTAAAAAAAAAAATTCATAAAATGGACACAGTAGGTACCAGGCCTGTTTCCCTAGAAAGCTTCTTAGCAATCCAAAGGCATAGAAACAGGAGAGAGTAAAGGATGGCATATTTATAAAAAGGACATCTGGTCTCTGAGATTGTTCTCTGGTTCCCCTATAGTGGTTTGTTGTAGCAAATGATGAGTGTGTCACGGTGATCTAAAATCTTTGCACCTATTCCTAGCAACAATGTTTTCTGTTAGGTTACCATCTTTTATCTCCCTGTCAGAGGGGATCTGACTAGAAGCATCAGTGGTAGGACAACAAAACAATAAATAATCATGATGCCAAAATCCTTTTGAGAAATGCTAGCAGCATGGTGGTATTTACTTTTCAAAGTCTAATCCGTTATTTGGGAATGAAGAGAAGCAATCTCTTGTAGTTAAAAACCTTATCAAGCTCAATCACAAAATCAAATGAAAAGCTGTATTCAAATGCAGCGTACTTTATAAGGTGAATTATTACTTCATTGAATAAGAAATTCAAAATAGTCTAAAATGAAAAATTAGATTCTGTCTGCTGTTGGTCTTTTTTTGGTAGCCACTGGATTACAGATAGTCCCTACTTCCATGTCTGCTGCTGAATTTCAGTTCACTTTATTTTAGCATATTTGAGGGGAGTTTGTTTATGGTATAACTAAGGGGAATTTCCAGATGGAAAGGAGGAGTTAGTACATACAAAGCTGGACTCTGAGCTTTTCTTCTAAGCTTTGGTGTTTTTCTGAGAAGGAAAAACCAAAACAACAACAGTTCCTTTTTACTGGTGCTTTTTCATCTGGCTGTGTAGGTGGTATGTTGAAATAATAGTTTGATGGAGATTAAAGGAAGCTTGACTGCTATGTAACTTCTATGGGAAGGGGGAATCCCAGCTCTTTAAAGAGCGTGTGCAACTACACATGAGTAGTGTTATTATAAGGTTCAAAAGAAAAAACAGCCCAAACGATCTCCTTCTCCCAAACCCCACCCTACATTTCCAGTACGTGTAAAAGTGGGCCAGGTCCTTGGCTGGGGAGGTTTCTGCCAGCATTGGTGTATGGTCGCTGAGTCTGGCTCTGAGTCTCACCCGTTTCACCCTTTGCTCTGTGTTGAGTCTGAAGAGCTCACGCTGGGTTAAAGCATCTCCTGCAGAGATGTGCAGCCTTGCTCTGGAGATGCAAAGAATGGAGACCGCACCAGTCCTCAGCTGTGTTTGGCCACTTCCCATGGTATTTTGTCCCACTTATCAAAGAGCACTGCTGAAAACTGTCTCCTTTCTTCCAGGCTCAGTGTGTCCGGACTCAGCATCATTTATATATATGGAATACACCTGTTTTATACATAAGGAACACACCTAGTTCAACCTTCTCACCTAAAGGAAAGCAGTCTTTAGTTCCTGGTATTTTCTTCCATGTAAATTCAAGGTACAAAAGAAAGGCATAACTCCCGGAAGCCATTCTTAGTAGAACAACAGACACTTAACATGAACCCCCCTTTCTGTTTAGCCCACATCTAACCCACAATCTGTTTCCTCTCCTTAGAAATAATGCTTTTTATCATCTGTGGTACCCGGATACCTGCATCTGAGTCCTCCCACGTGCCCAGTGCTGAGCAGTGAAGCACCTAATCCTGGTGTGGATTCAAAAACGTGGTGAAATCATGGTCCCTCTCCCCAAGGGTCCAGTACAGCAGATTTGCACTGGGGACAACCATCTCACATCAACAGGTCCTTCCAAAAAATGCTGCTGCACCCAGGATTTACTTTTAAAATCCTGTTGTTATCTTTTTCTTTAGTATATGGCAATCCACCAGCTGTAGTCCTTGACTCCCTAGCCGGTGGCAGGTACCAGTCTGTGCCTGTCGGTTCCTATGAGGATCTTGGTTGCTCTGGAGAAAAGATGGATGAAGAGAGGAGGGGTGGAAGAGGGTGAGGTCTGTAACTCTCCCATTGAAAGCAGGCTGAGTATATGGAAAATACATTTAAGTTTCAGAAGGAAGGCGATTGGGGAACTGGCCTGGCAACTGGGGAACTCGGCTCTCAGAAGGAAGTCCCAGTCCTTGGTGCCAGGGCTATTTTTGTCTTTTGAGAGACAGCTGTAGTGGATCAAACGGAGAAACAGTCCTGACAGCTGGGCCCAAAACACAACTGCTGCCCATGCACCCTGCCAAAGGTCATGCTCAAGGCCAGACCTGCGCTGGCAAGGCTAAAACGCTGTGGTGATAGCTAGGAACTCAAGAAACGAGTCTTTTTTTTGTGCAAATGTTTGTGCAGTTAGCCTGCACACAGTCACAGGAGACTGAGAAGTGATTTAATGTGATAAACAAGGACTAAATAAAAGACTGGAGAGCAGAGCAAGCCCTGTACCTCACACAGGATGGTGTTTCCTCTGGTCTTTGAGCTGTTGCAGGTAGTTCGTGGTTTCTTTGTTTCAGATTGGTTTGAAGAATGCACACATGGGAAGTGTGTGGACAATGTGAGACAATAAAAGTGACTTTACTGAGGGACCAAAGGTCCGTCTTGCTCAAGATCCGGTCTCCAGCAGTGGCTAAAAGCAGTCCCTGGGGAAAAGCAGTGTAACAGAGGCAGCACGCAGTATCCTCTCCCCACAGCCGCTCCCTGACTCCATCCATGAGTCTGCAGGTCAGGGACTATTTCACCATTGATCTTTCTACTGCTATGCATGAACAGGCAAAGATAAAATCATTTCCCTACATCTCTGCCTACATGTAACACCATATACACACTCACATTTGCTTTATTTCCTTATGTGATAGTGCTGTACTGGGAGGCCACGCTGTGGTCATTCATTTGTACTTGAAATCTCCCACTTCTCCAGCTCTCACATCAGTTATGGGATAACTTTTAGTGTTCTACAGTACACGGTTTTGTTTCCTGGTATAGCATTCAGTGCCTTGGAAAACTCTGAACCCATCATGTCTGGGCCAGACTCATAAAAGCTGGAACTCAGTTTTGCAAATAAATCTTGTTGTTCTTTGAAAGATGCTTATTAGCGTTTGGTACACTCCCACCCTTAGCTTACAGTTGTTTGCATCTGTCACTTCTATCTGACTGTACTTACCCAGTTCATCCTCTTTACCCTTTTGGAGTATTGATACACTATGAGCACTTCTTCAAATGGAAGCACAAGAGAGATCGTGTTGTCTCTTTCAGGAATGCTAATTAGCCAGAGTGCTCATTTTAAATATTTTTCCCTAGTAGACCTTGTTTATGATCCTCTTGATATTACTAAGCAAAGAAGTCCATCAGCAGCCCCATGTTATACATGTACATGATCTGACTTCTTTCTGAATACAGACAAATATTTAAGTACTCTCCTTTTTTACATTGCTATTAATTTTACTACCTCTCTCTAGTGATATTGCTGCACTATTGTTAAGCTGCTTTTGTTCTTAGTAGATGTTAAAATACTTTCTTTGCTCTGTTCTGAGGTGTTTCCAGATGGTTCTAATTTCACTTACTCATTTCTCACGCTTAGTTACTTCTATTTTATATTAATTGGCAGCCATTTCCCCATTTCACATCTGTGATAGATTGCTTCTCTATTTCACATTGATTCCTTCACTTTGTCACTGAATCAGGACAAGATTTTTAGCATGATCCGTTTGCACTCTTGACTTGGAAATCCTGACTTTTTGACCATCTGATAAACTCTTCATCAAAGGACTCAACTTTCATTCATATTTTTCTACCCACATTTTTTCTACCAATTAATCTGCATAGTAACTTTCCTTGATTTAGAGAACTTACCTTTTTAATGCTGAGTGTTTAGGGCAGTCAGTGCTACAAATAATCAGGTCAAAATCACGATGGCTAGTCTTCAGAGAGCAACAAACTTCCTGCCCAGCAATTAGTTCACCATTGTATGTTGCAATGAATGATCTCTCCTTGGGTGCAGTACCTGCTGGGTTAGAGAATTCACCTGTATTACCTAAATGCTATTTTTCTGTTGACTGCATATATCTCTAGCATATGTCTCCCACTCTGAAGCCCTCCATGCATACAGAACTTTTCTTTCCACAAGTTGGCTGAGGGTTTAATGAATAATGGGTTTAGGGAATGACTCATCCTGCTTTTTGACTTTCTGACTTTGTTTGATGGTCTGTAGCAGATCATTTTGCAGATATTCTTCCTCTTCTGTTCAGCATCTTGTAAATTTGACTTAGCAACTCACAAGCTGATAGTGGTGATATAGAGAACCACCCCTGATCTGCCTGTCCTCAGCAGCAGTTTTATTACAGTAATCAGGAAAGTCATCTCACCAGGCTTCCATGGCATCAGTTACATCAAATTCCTTCACAAGTAACATAACTTCCTGTTCCTCTCATTTATTACTGACCTTTCTAGCACCAATATAAATGACTACAAGTTCTAATTTTTTCTTATTCAGTCTTGCTGAGTTGTCATCCGCATGCAGAGTTGCATGACACACTTCTCAGAGTTGTCTTTAGTGTTGCTGGTCTAACCAGACCCATATGGCCCCCTGTAAAAATATGTGGAACCTACATGTGACAGTAATTTTTTTAATGTTCCTGCTGTTACCCTTCTTCCTCAAGAATAGGAAACAAGCAAAAGCAAACCCGGTTGCCTCATACCCATTGTGCTGGTCACCTACAGCTTATTCCCAAAGCTGTTCTGTTTTGCCTTGATATGTCAGAATATCAGTCAAATACAAATCTTCCTTTTTTTGTTCAGGCTATTATTTCGTATCAGCTCTAGCTGGATGAAAACAAGAAAGACCTGAATGCTCATGAGAAAATATTTAGTTTTAGGAGGTTTCAACATCAGTTTTGCTGATCTGTTGATATTCACATGAACATTGACAAGCGAAACTAACTGTAAACTGCTGTTGCAGTGATAAAAAAAGAAATGTCATCTGTAGTATCTGGGTCAAGGGAAGGTGTTTGTGAGACAAGCTGTTGTGGTGGGAGTGTCTTTCAAGAAGAAGGAAGGGAAGAGAGCGTGAGACAGTAACAGCAAGGGAGTGTCTATTTGAGAAAGTGAGAAACTTCATGAGCCAGGCAGCCTCCCAGTTTGGGAGCTGCTGCAGTACATGGCAGGGCAACACAGTGCCCAGCAGCACAGTCCCAGCTCCTGGCTCCCAGCTGCCACCCCATAGCAGGGTGGCCAAGTCCACCCAGGACTTGCCCAGGTGGAGGGGATGACCTGTCTACTGGTTGCAGAGCCTAGAATGGGCTGCAGGAACATAATGGAAATCGTGAGCCAGAGGAAGGCATCTTCTGCATAAAGGCAGAAGGCTACTGAGGCAGATAGCTGCTATGATCCCATGACCCACAGCATGGATGCTGCATCAGGTAGTGTGAAGGAGGTTGGATGGAGCCTCCTGAGAGCAGTAAGGAACATAAGGATGGAAAAGAGTTGTCATTGTGTCAGGTCTAGAAAGTCAGGACAAGACTTGAAGGTATTCCAGTCAGAGTAGGTACAAAAAGAAAAGACAGGAAGAGTTGGTTGGTGCAGGGAGGGCAAGGGTGTTTCTATAGCTGTGGCATTTTGGATAGGAAGTCAAGGGGGAGGAATCTGTGCTACTGAAGAAGGGGGATTGATGAAGAAGGTATGGTCAGGAGATTTTTCTGTGAGCAAGATGAGAAAAGCCACAGAGTTTGGTGATGCTGTAAGGAAAGGTAAAAGTTATTGAATCTGACTGCAGGGAGAGAATAAGAAGACAGGAGAAGAAAAGGAGAGTAAATTTGGCATGGAGGAGGGAGTTAACAGGAATGGGAATGGGTCTAAAAGAAAGGTTTTTTGTAGGAAAAGCAGTCTTTGAGCTGGTGGTGGGACATGTAAGAGTTCACAGTTACAGAGAGGTCGGACTAAAAATACAGATGAAAATATCCTTCTCAGAAAAATGGTTACTGTGACAAAGAATAGGGACAAGTTTGCCAGGGGAGGGTCTGGCAAATGGTGATGGTGCCTTCACAGGCAAGGCATGCTGAGATGACTTGTGGGACAGACATCAAGGGATTAAAGTCCAGCTCCTGGAGCAGACAGGGCTGAAGGTTCACCAGGGAGGATCTGAATGGAGTCAGCTGTACCCACCACCAGGTTTGTTAGCTTCTCCTCGGAGATGAAAGTGGTAAGGAGAAGCTCAGGATTAGAGAGTGGGCAGATGAGCAGGCAGTATCAGTGGTCCTGAGAGGTGAAGCACAAAGCCACCAGTTTTCTGAAATGAGACCTGGCTACAAGAGAGCTGAGAACAACTGCCCAAAATGGGGAAAAGGAATGGAGAGCTACTCCAGGGATTTAAGAGAACCCAGGAGCTCCCCTGAGGAGCGAGCGAGGAGGGCATCTAGTGATGGCTGGGAGCATTGCGGGGTTTGCCTCTGTCCCTCGGGCTGGTGGCACTGTGGTGCCGTCCCACTGACTCAGAAAATTTCCTGAGGCTGTTCTGAAAGTCCTCTCTCTGCATGCACCAAAACTGTTTTGTGGGGTTTTTTTAGGGGAAGGTGACAAAGTGCAAATGAAGCTTTCTAGCTCCTCTCTGACTGTCTTTCTGTCTCACTGGGAAATAGAGTAAGTCACTGGGAAAGCACGTGTTAGAGGAGAACTGGGTTGCCTGTCTGTCTATCTGCTTGTCTGTCCCCAGGCAGGACCTCCTGGATGGTTGGACAGTTAGCTAGAGGTGCAGAATCGTAACTGCTACAGCCAGGGCTGTCACCACCTGGCCACCCCACCAGGGTCACAAGTCCAGGTCCAAAAGGCTACATGAGACATGGTCTGAATGCAGCCCTGTTTGTGATAGGAAAGATAATCTTTAATTCTTAAAAGTAAAAATTTTACTTTACTTCTTTACTGCTTTGCTACTTTACTTCTTTACTGCTCATGGATAACCACCACAGCCCCTCTCAGATATAGGTGCACTTCTTTCCTTATGGGCACATATTTGCTTCCATGTGTCCGAAGGACAGAGCCTGGACCCCCACAGGTGGAGGAGCATGACTCTGCCCAGGAAGCCACTGGGGAGGAAGCCTCGCACTGGGCCAGGAGCAGCGGGGCAGAGCTACCTGCTGTTAAATACCAAGCTGTTTTTAATTTTCTACTTAGCTATTTATTAAAGAGACCCTGCAGCGGCGGTGAGGAGCCCATGCACGCTCTTGGTGTGTGAGCACTTAGATGGTGCTCATTTACATTTTGCCTGTATTGTGTTAGGCTGGCTGCCTCGATAAATGTCCTCAAAAGCCTGCTGCACGTGTAGAGACCTTCTTGTTCTTGCATGACTGGAGCTCACACACTTTCATGCAGAGGACTCAGAGGTGGCATGGAAAAGTGGTCACAATTTAGTGATCTGAAGAGAACCTTTCAAAGCTTACACAGTCATAAATAGCCGCTTTTTTTTTTCCTGGGTCACTCATTGTAAAACTATTAGAGTTACTCAGGGGTAGAGAAAATTATCAAAGAGTTTAAAAGAGGCAAATTCAGACATGCCTTGGCTGTGCAGGCTGCACATCCAACCTCTTTGCTTGTAGAAGGAATGTAGCTGTTTCCATGTTGAAAAAATAACATGACTAAGATGTAGTGCATTTGAATAATAAAGCAACCCAGTCTGGGCTCTGTGGAGTGTTAAAAGCAAGACTCAGCTTGTAACATGTGGCTTCAAAGCATCTTGTACCTCTAACTGATAGATGATTTTTGTCTGAACCTCTCAAACCAGAGGAATTCAGGAATGTCCCAGGATGACTACAAATACCGGTCATGCAGAAGGGATGTCATCCTCAGGGTATGGAGCACAACCCTCTGTTCTCACTGAGGCATCAGTCTGTCCCCCTGCTCCGCTCCCCACAGCTATAGCTTCTCTTGGCTGTACCTGGCTGGATGACCTGGTCTTGGAAACTGCTCAGTCTTGGCAGGGAAAATGTCTGAGACACTGTGGGTACAATGGTCAAAGCCAGGGAGGCCCTTGTGAGCATTAGATTGCAGAAGTGGGATACAGAGAAAGGTTTCACATGCCTCTGTGGCTGTCACTTGAGCCAATGATGAGAAAAAAGTTGGGAAGAGCCCTGCCAGCTTTTAGACTTTGAGGCCATTTGTCATTCTCCCCAGGTGCTTCGAAAATGATGAGTAACACTCAGATTCACTGCTTGGGCCATTCGCTTTTTTCATTAGGGTGTTGGAGAATACCAAAACATAATGGACACAAACTTAAAAAAACCCACAAAGCTGTGAATGATTCTAGGAGGCCACATTCATCTGCCATTAAAAGGTTTTTGGACAGATGTTCAGCATCCCTGGAGAACAGTAGCTTCACCTGTGTGATTGACACTGGTTGTATTAAAAACGTGGACTGGTGGAGACTCCAGCTCCAAGACTGGAGACTGTTCCCCTGGCCCAGGGATGAGCTTAAAATCACAACCATGTGTCATCTTCCCATGGTTTGTCCTAGGTTTTTCTATTCAGAGCTGGTAGGTGGTCTCACCCCACCCAAGATTTTATAGAGATTTTGTTTTCCCCAACTCAGTTGATATATTTTTCCTAAACCACCAGCTCCACCACCACCACAAATGAATAAAAAAATAAATAATCCTGCATCCCAAAGGCAAATCAATTATTCAGGGTGCTTCCTGGGTATAAAATCTCTGGAGCAGCGACATTTAGGAGGCTGTGGATGAGCTACTTTGCAGTGTCATGAAAATTCCATGCTCGCTTGGCAAGGAAGTTGGTGAGTCAGGCAAATGAGCTCTTATGCTGTTTCCCTAACCTGGATACAAACATACACAGTTTCAGATTACCGCTGTGTACAGCTCAGGGAGGGAGAGACCTCCCTGAGTGTGTTTAGTGTGTTTAGGCCTTCCCTTGACATCCAAGGAGACCGAGTTTCAGATGTGCAACACCCTTAGGGATTTTTAAAAATTTCAGCCCTGGTGCCCTAAAACATACTGGCCTTACAGATGGATTATTGGTTTCTAAATGCAAAGGTTCAAGTCATGCACAGAGCATCCACCTGACAGGAACTTTATTGCTCTGCTGGGAGTCACTCCTCCTGCTGCTCGCCGTTCCTGCTGCAGCCCACAGCACTGTCCCACAACTGCGTGTTTCACCTGGTCTGCAAAGTGGGGATGGAGGTGGCAGACAAGTGGAAAGAGAAAATGTGTTAACTCATTGCTAAAGTTTTGAAGTTTAAAAAAGGACAAGAGTAGGGAAAATGAGGGAAAAGAAAGAAGGAAAAAGCCAGTAGACCCAGTAGCCAGCAGATAGGTTTAGCCACAGCAGAACCAATTAATATAAAGTGAGAATCTGGACTTTTGAGTTGCTTACAGTTTTGTTACACCAAGTTTGCTATACTCGGCTGCTTTATTTGCTGCAGTCCTGCCTGTGCTCCTGACTGTTACACTCCCACGCTCTCCTGAAAGGCATCAGGACCAGTTCATTCACCCTGCAAATCTTTTCTGCTTCTCTGGTTGTCTCCTGCCAGCCCAGGGATGCTCCAGCCTTGAGGTGAAGGACTTGTACCAGCTTTCACCAGACGATGTCATGCTAATCCCGCGGACGCTCTGCAGCCGGGAGCTTATCTCCCAACCACAAACACTGCAGTGGAGGATGCTTTCGTTCTCCTGCATTAATGCTTTGTCAAGCTCTCCTTTTTGTACCAATTACGCAGTGCAGAAGGTACCATTAAGGCTTGAAAATTTAATGAGCTCTAATAAAATCTCTCCCTGTGATATACAACCTAAGCAAAGGCTATGCTGCAGCAAGGTTGCATTTGTGTATGCCTTTACATTTTTCCCTCCTCTTTGTTTTAGCTTTATGTTCCCAATCACTTGTATAGCATTTCTGCTGCTTTATGTTGTGGAATTATTGCAGATTAACTCCATAAAGGTAGGTAGGTATCTAATTGCAACTTTGAACCTGACTCTAACACAGGGGCATCTGCCCCACGTAGTTGTAATGTTCACATTTCTGATGTGCTGATATATGCAAACCTGCCTAAATCTTGGCTTGGCTGAAATGATCATGCCTAAATCCTGCTTGATGACTTCCCAGCCCATGGAAACAAATGGGAAGTCCGTCCTCTCTTCCAGTTTGACTAAGATTTCATCCTCTAAATTTACAGGGCACAAGAAGCTCTATAAATGGCTAAATCCCATAAGCTTTCTCAGTCCACCAGTAATCTGCACTGAAAACAGATGCCACTGGTTTAAGCCCCCTCCTGGGCTGTTGGAAACCCAGACAGAACCTCTATCTCCTATGGTTTATGCAGAGCCTCCCACATCCTGAAAAAGTGCTGTGAGCATCCAACTGATCGAGCCTCTGGGGTTTGGTCTCAAAGTCTCCTGCTGAAGCTGTTCCTTGTTGTATAAATAATTAAACATTCACTGAACCAGAGAGAAGAAGTGGAAGATGAACTCTCCAGCCCCATAGTCAGGACACTCATGTGTGTGATGTGGGAAAGTCAAGTTATAGGTTCCTGCTCCAGTGAACAGCTAACTAGCAGCACAAAGTGGACCAGCTCCAAGAGGAGAGGCTGAGACCGACCCCCCTTCACAAGACCATCCAGGGCCTGCTCATTTGGGTATTTCCCTGAAACAGGGGAGAAAGGACATCAAGAGCCACCTGTAAAATCTGCAAGCATCTTAACTGCTGGTATAAGAGCTGAGATGCCTCCGTGGGAAGAACCCAAGCTACCTCACATAAAACCTGAAACATGAGCTGGGTCAGAAGGGTCCGTGTGGCTCCATGTCTGCCTCCAGCCTTGGCTGAAGGCAGGTGCTGGTGGAAGAGCAAAACCACAGGGTAAATCCTTAATGATACCTCCCCAGGACACACACTGAACCACCATAAGTGATGACTTTCCCAAGTGGATATAAACACCTGGTCACCTCTCCTGGGTTCCCCATGGGTTATTCTTGCACCTTACCCAGTTAGCTCATTTCTTACGGCCTTAAGCCCCTCATTTTTCTTATACCCTGTGGCAGAGGGCTGGACACCCAAATCTGAGCTGGGAGATCCCTGGGGTGGCTGTGTGGCTTCAGAGGTGAGCACAGCAACTTGTCCACAGATTTACTGCTGTGTAGCACCGAGCACCGTGTGTGTCTGAAGCCCACAGGCACCACCACAGCACAGACCTGAGTGCTGGTTCTGTATTTCACCTCTGTAAGTGACACCAGCCTCTATTCTTTTTCACCTGATGCTTTTCTTTAACAACCTAGTTGTGCAAGAGCATCTGGGATGATTGTTTTAGTCTCAGATTGGGTTTGCTTATTTTGCAAAAAGAAAGGGGGGAAAAAAAGCGCTTCTTTTTAGAAAAGCTCTCAATATTTAATAGTTAACTTCCACGCACCGTCAAAGGATCTCTTAATTCCCCAGCCTGTTGCACCAGTTTTGAAGTGGAGGCAAGGTGTGGAAAGAGAGTCAATGTCTTTAATAAGTCTCTCTGTTATATTTGGATGGAAAGGCAAGCATCCAGGACTTGACTGGTCCAAAAGAGAAAAATCCAAGCTAACTTTAGCTTAGTTTTCAGACATGAAAAACAGTGGGAGTATCTGAATTTGTCTGCATCAGTAGTTGAGCTAATGAAAAATATTCTTCTGCAGACCAAGGATATCCTTAGATCACCTCATCTGGTAGTGAGACTCAGCTGAAGTGAGGGTAGCTGCACGGGTGTTAAAATTCAATAGTACACAGAAGACCAAGGCTCTCGTGTAGGCTCCTCGTTAGGAAGGTTTTTAAGCACCTTTAAATGTGTTTGCAGTTCCCCTGACTTCAAGTCAAGCTCCGTGCTTAACACATTAAAAGGTAGAATGACTTAGCTGTGGAAGCCCTGGAGACTTCAGGGAGAAGTCGTTTGACCTCCTTGTGTCTCAATCCATCCAGAACATGAGAGTGAAAAATAAACAGCACGTCATTAAAAAAGAAATAGATAGTGTGACTGACCTGAGCTTGCCTTGGTAAATAAATTACAAAGCCATAAAACTGCTTGAGGAGCTGCTTTGTCCCTTTGAAACAACACCCACTTTAGACACTCTCTAAACACATCATGCTGGGGGTGATGCAGAGTAATTGCCAAGGAGCTGTTATCATTGTCCACCTGTCAAGCCCCCATACATTCTCCTCAGGCTCGTGTCTGAGCTAAGGAGAAAGTACAAACCAGTGATGAAAGGTCCCAATAAACACCAAAAGAGAATGATTTACCCATGAGCTTTCCCAGCTGTTCTTGCCATACAAAAGCATCCCAAGCCCTTCTCCATACCTGTGTCCTTCTCCATACCCAAAGGACTCAACCTTGATAGTTCAGCTACCCTGGGCATTTAGATGCTGCTGCTTTCAACACTGCCTGCTGGGATGCCCCATATTTCCTTGGTAAATAGCAGGGTTTGTGAGGCTGGCATGAATAAGGAGCAAAACAGTCAGGACTGCTGGGAGAAGTGTCAGAGGAGTGATCTGGGATCTTGTAGATTAAAATAAACAGCCAACCAACCAAAGTTTGGTGCTGATATGAGTCGATTTAAATACTGAGATGACAGAGTTGAAGGACTGAAGGAAAGTCAGTGCCTCTCTTTTGGCACCAAATCTGAATGCAGAGTGGAAAAGTCCCATGGCTGTGAAAGCAAAATGTGTCTCTAGAAATGCATTTGTAGGGAGTTCACCACAGATGGTAACTGATACTAATATAACAGGATTCAAAGTGGGGAAAGACTCCATATATCATGTGGCCAGATGAAGCACGATCCCCTACCACTGCACTGCTTCAGAAGCAAACCAAATGCAGAACATCCCATCAAACATAGCGAACCTTCAGCCTCTTGCCCAGTGCTGCATGGATTACCTGCCCATGACCTGAAACTCTCATCCTGCCTGTTCCCTCACCCCTTGATAGCCCCTGTCTTTGGGAACGCAACCTGCCATGGGTCACATGAAGAGATTATTATGGCCCAGACACTTAAGCTACATCAACAACTGTCCCCGTGCTGTGTCCCATAGACAGGTAGGATGGCAATAGGGTGTTTCCTCCTGTGTGTAAACACAAACCTTCCCAGCAGATCATTGTCCCATCAAAGAGAACGTGCAAACTTGCTTTTCAGTAGTTACAGAATCAGTGCTTAACTAACATGGAACTGACGAGGAAAGATACAGTTTCTTGGCATGGCCTTTCTACACTACCTTTAAATTCTTGTGTAATTAAAACAAAGCAAGGAAAAAACCCCAAACCACAACAAGCACCATGTCTTATTGCTCCCCCTATGCTTAATTAAGTCCTAAAGACTAGAAAACTGTACAGACAAGACTCCTGAGCATGGCAGACCAGAGCTTAGAGGCTGTATCCAGTTGGCTGTGTGCAGTGCCAACTGCTATAGCATACGACTGCAAGAGATCTGTAAGCGATTCAGGTCAGTTACTATCCAGGACTGCAAGGCTTTGGTACAGTGAGTGGAGAAAAACAACTGTGGCACTTATATTAGGTACCCAAATGCCCTTTGTCTCAAGCAGGAGGTGTGATTTTGTGTGTCTTGTCAGCCCTTCTCCCTTCTGCTTAGCGGTGTGAAAAGCTCCATTGCCACTAGACATTGTAAGATGAGGATGGAGTTTTGTCTTCGATTTTAAATAGCTAAGCTGCTGTATCATGCCTCTGAATGAGATGAGTTTGACATGCATTTGAAAAGCAGCTAAGTGATAATCTCTGCTAGGCAGGATCATTTGAGTGGAATCACATTTATTATTTAATTTTACTATTTAGCATTGCATGATGTTGTCCATCTTGATGTGGAGATTTATTGAGAGAAGTGCAGCAAAAGCGCAGCTCGCCAGACAGAGTCAGTCAGTTATATTTACACGGTATAAATATTCTAATACATACAGTGCAGTGAAAGGAGCTGTTTGCTCAGGATGAACTGAAGCATTTTGCTGGCCTCCTGTCATGGCAACTCATCCTGGGCCAGACCTGTGGACTCTTGCTCAGCAGGGTTTCTTGATGCTATCAGGAGCGGCAACATTCCTGCAAAGGTCTTAAGAGATACAAACCTCTTTGGCTAAGCCACCCCAGGAGCCCTTGGAGTTACCCTAAGACACACTGTTTTCCAGCTAGGGCTTTTTGAGCAATCTGGATGACTTTACGGGCAGATTTCCTCAGGCTTATACATGCTGAGCTGTATTTAACTAATGGGACATCTTGGAGAGTAAGAGGCTATTCAGTGTAAGTAGGGACTCTGGACTGGTCGTGACTTGGAAATGTTGCCTACAGTTAAGATCTGCACACTCCAGTGAGATAGTTAATGCAGTTAATGCAGTTAAAATCAATGGGCTGTGCTAATTTACCTCAGCTGAAGCCCTCAGTGTCTGCATTTCACATGGCTTTTCAGTGCTTCCTTTAAACTCTATTAATTCTAACATTTAATTGCAAACAAACTGACTGATGGAAGAGTTAAAGAAAAATCAACTGTAAAGGGTCAAGGATTTAACCTGTCCTATCTTTATTACTCCCATGCAGATCTTTCAGACCAGTTATTTGCATATGTTAAAATCTAATTTGAGTTGTTCATCACATAGAACTAGGGTTTTTTTTAATGAGAGATGTAACTTCAGGGCACTATTAAATTCTAATTAAAAATCAGTAAAAAGCACCCTTCTCTTAGTGTTTGTGCCTGCAGCAACACTTCCACTGTGGTATCAGAAGCTCAGTTCATTACTTCTTAATTAATTTTGCCTTGAGAAGCTCTAAGTTCTCAGAGGACCTGTTGGATTTTCAGAGCATTGCCTACATAGCATTGGCTTGTACGCAGCAGCCGCAGCCAAATGACATTCAGATCAGGAATTCTTACCCATGTAATCCAATTTGATACAATGGCTGCAGCCAGCCAGCTTTCGGGAATCTGAAAGACCCTTGAAGCTCACAACACAGAGGATATCCTGCCTGGAGCTACTGATCTTGTAGGGATTTTCCCATCTCCCTATTCCCACTGTGTGTATTTTGCAGTTGAAAAGGTTGGTATATAGGTTGTTTGGGTTGGGGTGTTGTTTTTTTTTTTTGGTGAAGAAATAAGAATAAGAAACTAGACTTGTTCCTGACTGCCAGGAAATCTTGTTTTCAAGTCCTTGAGTTGATCAAGATTTCCCCCGCCAGGCTCCTGAAGATGTGCACGTTCGTTTTCAAGATAAGAATCCTGCAATCATGATCTCCCACTGCAAATGATTCATTTCCCCTCTTGGCCTGGCTGCGTGCGCACGTGTCTGAGGGTGGTGAGCTGGGGGCTGACCAGTGCCCTGGAACAAAGAAAGGAAAAGAAGGGAAAGGGGTGGAGGAGAATAATCTACCCAGTCTCCTGGGGAACATTTTTCTCTGGTTTAGGGCATTTTCACCTGAACAGTTTTTGTGATGAACATAGCATAAAGGGGCCCAGGGTGGCCCGAGCACTCCCCAAACTCTACAAGATGGGTTTGACAGAAGAGCATGAGTTAAACTTGTCCCTCCAAACTGGGCTGAGCAGGACATCTGTAGCTGCTGTCCAAGCCAGGAGACCTGGATGGTCTATACTTTCATTAGAAACCTTTGTATTGAGCCTGGTTTGCACAAGCAGACCCTGCAACTATCAAAGCCAATAGTTCAAATCTGCCTTCATGTATATCCAAGTCTTCTTGCTGCCAGGCACAGAGTTAGATGGGTGTGACTGAGGGAGCTGTGGATGAAAAAAAGTAGAAATGGGGAACAGGGAAGGATTAAAACAAGGTTTTGAGGCGATGTCAGCTTTCTGATTTTCCTCTTGGAGAAAGTGCATAGAGAAAGGAGAAAAAATTAAAAATAGAAGGAAAAGAAACCTTGGCAGGTAGATGGGATCAAGGCATTTTGGACCCTGGGGAAAGCCCCCTCCTTTCCCCAGGGTATCCTGTGCTTTTCTTCAGCAACACTTTAGATAAAGCTTACCTTTCCTTTTGTCAGATGCTGACTTGGGGGCAGAACAGCAGCTGGATGTTTTGCGCCTCCTCCTCTCTGCTGGGGATGGTGAGGGAGCTGAGCAAGAAAACAAAATGGGCATCTTAAGGGAGACCAGGTATGAATTATCCACTCAGCTCTCTCTTCTCAGAGCCTGCCCACACTGGAGCCAGCAGAAAGCAGATCTCAGGGCTGAGGTCCTGAGCCATATGCCTGCCCCTTCCTTGTTCCCAGAGCCACACTTAACAGCAGGGTCTAGTGATGGATGTATGGATAGCTCCACAAGGCTCAGTTGGTGTCATTTACATGTTGCAGAAGCCAGGAGAGGTTAAAAGTCAATCCCAGGTTTGGTCCATATGCTCTAGGATTTGATGCTCCTGCTGTGTCATATAGCATCAACACCCACTAGCTACCAGTTGAGACAATCATCCAGTTAAGCTAAGAGAGCTGAAGCCCAGCCTGGGTCAGGGTGAGCAGGTCATATTTCTTGCGGTCCTCAGCAAAGAGTCAAAACCTCAACCTGCTTGATGCTGCAGCTGTAGATGTGCTAAGCCCATGTGTACCCTTCGATTGTGGCCAGTGCTATGTTGTGCCAACATAGTCATGTCAGTCCTAGAGAGAAGAAACTGAAAGTGTCTTCAGTTTTGTTTTTGAGCTTCATTCAATTTTGCCAACTTTTTATTACTGAAAGGCAGCAGACCTGACCCTAATGGGCCCCAGAGATGTCTTCATTTCAATGTCAAGGACCACAGAGGCTGTGGAGCTTGGATAGGAGAAGACAACGGAGAAGGAGGGTTGGGTTCTTAACTAAGATGTACGAACAAAGCTGGCCTGGCTTTCCATGGAGGAAAAAGCACAGCACAAGACTGCCAAGGCCACAGTGGTACAGAGACAGCTAATCTGGGGGGGAAACAGGGAGTCCTTTGCCTACTCCATGTGGCAGGATAGGACCATTTTTCCTGATATGCTCTGGGATCTCACAGCTGCCAGTAATAAGATTATAAGGGGGTGCATGGAAAGGGCTGGTGCAGAGCGTGAAGAGCCCATGGGCTGTGCAGAAAATGAACCTGAGCAGGCATTATAGGAGGGGAATCTGCCTTACACTTGGTATGCACGAATAGGCTGACTTACTGCCTTTGTGCCTTCCCAGACCAACTGTTTGCCCTCTGCACTGAATGCTCATGAAAGGGGAAATATTCTATGCTCGGGGAGCCTTGGAAGACGTTAGCCAAAACTTTGGGTGGGGAAGTGAGCAAGGCTGCAGGCTAGTTTTAGCAGGAATCCCCTATGTATCTGAACCTACACCCTTTTCTTTTCCTGTTGAGAACACCTGGCCACGGGGTTCTAGCTGCAGTCTGTGCAAGACCTCCTGGCAGGGAAAGCAAGTCACTTGTGAAAGACTTCCTAAGGGAAATGCTTACATCCACTGAGATTTAGCATACTGAAAAATGCACAAAAAGAAAAAATTCTTGTGTAGGACAGAGGATGGCCTGGATAAGATAAGCAATCTTGTCAGGCTCTCAGAGCCTATCTGTTTTCTTACACCACGTTGCATCGAGTGAAGGTATATTGGCATCCTTCCAGCCTGTACCTCCTCACTTGCATCTGGGCAGAAACCCATCAAAGAGACTGAGCCCAGCTGCAGTGATGAGAGTGCGAGTGGACCTTCTCCCTCACCTCCTGCTCCCCTTCCAGTCCCTCTCCTTCTCTCACCTCCCTGCCACCCCTTCCAGCAGCTGGCACCAGCCAGAGCATGACCCTTGGAGTACGTGCCTCTGACCACCCTGCCTCCAAGCTGAGCACTCGGTGCTCCGGGATTACTGGGAGTAAGTTTCCAAGGAATTCATTTGTCATTACTTGCTAAATAAATGGAGGCTGATAAGAATCTGCATTCTGCTTCCATAAAAACCTATAGATGCTGTATCTGGTGTCTAAGTAGTTTCTCACAAGAACACACAAGTCACTCATTCTTCTCCATAAAAGCCGGAAAAGACTGCCTGGATCAGCTGTTGTGGTTAATGCTCGGGAGGGAGGCCTCTGCGCTTTCATTATCAGCAGTCACCATGAAGTGTTGGACAGGGAGGGCTCAGCAGCATGGCAGGAAAAGGGTTTCATATCTGGAAATAATCTTGCAGAAGTCTCTCCTAGGGCTGAAATTCTTGACAGAAGCCTTTCATCTGAATCCCCTGAGACAACAAGGCAACGGGCTCTCGTCCTTTGGTATAGCCTGGAAAGTTTTACATGTTTTTGAAAAGCAATTAAATTATTTTTTTTTAAACTCCATATGACAGGGACCATAAAAAGAATGTCCTTTTTATGATGGGCATAAACCAACATATTCCACAAGTGGCATCCCTGATATTCTTCTGAGGAACAGGTCTGGCTCATATATCCAGAGCACCCAAGACCAGATCTTCAGACACTTAATTGCTGCTGAAATCAGTGTGATTTAGTTAGCTACTTAAATACCTTTTCAAATCAAGCCTGTGCTACCTTGCCTGTGTTAATACATGTACCCTCATAAAATCTCTATGAAGCAGGACTGTGTTTCAAGGGTTGGGGTACAAGGACAGAGTAACTGATGGTCACATTCTCTGAAGAGCCTGGAGTAAATCACAGCAGTTTGAAAATCTCACCCCTGCAATTTGTCCAACCTCTGGGAGAGAGTCTAGGGGTAACACTCACATCTCCAGCCCCCAAACCTGGATTTCACAGGGCCAAGCAGGCATCAGCAAGAGCTCATTAGCTCCAGTAGTCTTTTAATTTTTCTATTATTACATATATATTTTCTATTAAAGAAACGTCAGGCACTGAGGAGGGTGGGGAAGACTTTTGTGCTTCAAATAGGTCTTCACAAAAGGGCTAAAAAAATCCCACAGAACACCCAAGATAACATTGTCGTCTGTAATATTAGTAACGCACCCAAAATGGGAAACATTCTTGTTGTGAAACTCTCAGGTTGCTGTTTTGTTTGTTCCTTATTAAGAATTAATAAACAAAACTGTTTGGGTTAATTTTGTCATGTGTACTGCGAGTTGCTAAGTAACATGGCTCCACTCTGCCTGAAGTCTGTGTAGTGAGACAACTGAGAGAGGCATTAAAGTGCTATAAAATAAATGGGATGGATCACGTTATAGCGTACCAGACCTTGGCTTAGCATTTGGAGCATGGATTTTTTTTCCCTTTCCTTGTTTTAGGTGTAGAAAAACCAAAGATACAGAGTCCACCTGACATACGAAGGGCAAAGAGCAGGTTGTGCTTTTGGCAGGTGGGATGTTGTGCAGCTCTTGCTGGGAGATGATACCTGCAGATCTCTGCCCGTTGCCGAAATCATTGCTGGGCTGGGGGTGATGTGCAGCAGGAGGGCAGACACCAAAGGGCCAAGGAGGACAGTGAGGAAATTGTCTTGGTTGTCACAAGGTCTGGGAGGTTTATGAGCAAGATTTTTGATCAGCAACAGGTGGAGGGCTTGATGTCTCTGGAAGGTCCTACATGGTGGCCCATCATAGCAGGGAAGGCACACCACATGCTGTGTATATCTGTGGTGCTACAGGGCTAAAGTTCTGCTGGATTTCGCTGCTGTTTTCCAAAGAAAACCCTCTCTGGGATATCTTTTAGTTCCTAGCAGGGCCTGGCAGGCCAGGTTGGACACAGTTTCAGGAGCAGGGCTGGGGGAAGGGAAAAGCTGGATTAAATGGCGACCGTGCAAGATGCTCAGGGCAGAAACCTGTCTGTCTTTGAGGGATGGGGGAAAGGCAGTGATTTTGTGGCAGCTTTCAGACAAATGGACTTCTCCTTAAAATGGTGACTATCAGTGTCATATGAATGTAAATTGAGAATTATTTTCTGCAGACAAGTACAAAAAGAGGTACTGTGTGTAAGCTCTGATTTCATACTGAGAGCAACTAACAGAGAACAAGACACTATTTTGATAGCAATAGAAATGGAGCATGTTGCTGGGCTGGGAATTACCAGGGAACATTTTTAAACATCTTATCAGATCTCTTTTGTTTAGTTTGCAGGCATTGTTCAGTTTTTGAAGAAAACCTAATTTGGATACGAGAGTTTCAATCTTTCAAAGGGGTGTTAGCAGCAGTGTAGTTTGTCTCTGCCTCAGTCTCCTAGGACAGGTTGCTCTCAAGAAAGGGGCATTTGTGTTTGGGCTGAGGGTCCTAAGGGAAGAATCGCATACATGTTGCTTAGGACCACTTCTGCTCCAGGACTGGAGATGCAGTCTGAATAAAGCAAACCATTCTAGAAAAGTCATACATTGGTCCATTTGTACA
Organism: Balaeniceps rex; assembly: GCA_013401315.1. Lineage (NCBI taxonomy): Eukaryota > Metazoa > Chordata > Aves > Pelecaniformes > Balaenicipitidae > Balaeniceps > Balaeniceps rex. Next base: position 104,097 of record VYZW01023061.1, read on the forward strand.
GTAAGCCACAAGCTTTCAGAGTACGTCACAGCTTTCAGAATTACCGTTTTGGTGCAAAGGCTAGTGTTTTCAGGATACGGTTTTTCAAATGTGAAATTTCCCCTTGGATTCAGTGACTTGAAATAGTATCAAGCAAATCAAGCTGCAAATCAAGCAGGGGTTAGGGGAGAGGGGGGAGAAACAAAATCCAGGAATACCAATCAGTCAAGGCAGATGCTGGAGGAATGTGAGCAGTGCATTTCAAACTTTCAGGGCTTCCCAGATTTCTGAGAGCTAAACTGATAATACTTGTCAGTATGAAAAAAACATCCCAAAACTCCAAAACTTTCTGTTTTTTTGATGAAGTGTGGGTGGTAACTGCTGGGTTTAGCAATCAAATGATCTCTTCCAGGACATACCTAAAGCTACTTCCTTCCAGTAGCCAGCCAGACATCCTCCAAGTGCCTGCAGACAAGATGAGAGACAGCTCCTAGCACTATCTGGGGTTATGGTTAAAAGCACCAGGTTGGCAGTTCCCAAGATCCTACCAAGATCCTACTATTCTTGGAGTTCATTTATGGCTTCTGCAAGTAGAAGTCGGGCAGGATGCATTTCATACAGCTTACGTGTAGAATGTCTATAGATTATGCATATGCAGTCTATTTTATTTTGCCTGCAGTGCCTGACATAGTACTGTCTGACAATGAATCATACAGATTCAAACAGTTCAGTGTGCCGCAGATTTAAACATGAAAGTGCCGTTTCCTATTGTCCCCAGTCCAAGGGGTTGGTGGAACATCATGTTAAAATAATAGGGCCGCTATTAATAAAGCCGACAGAGTCTGTATTCCGCACTGCTACATGACAAAACACATCCGTGAGGCAGAGGTTCTCATCTGCTGACACAGACAGATAAACCCAGCCATGCCAGAGCTGCTAACATGCTTCTCAGTCTGGAGAGACTGTAGACCCTGTAGACCTTACTGGAGACCCTGTAGAAATACTGAGACGATTAAGACAAGGCAGAACAATAACGACTAATGCAAACCGGGAACTAACACTGCTGCTTAGAAATGCTGGTGTGTGCATTTCTGCTGGTGGAAGACAGGCTAAATCACTGGCACTATGTCTACTGGTTGCCTTATTTGTATGAAATTTGCTATGCCAAATGGATGCCTGCTCCAGCGAATACATAGACACCTTCAGATCTCAGAAAGAGATGAGACACAGGAGTGTCTTGGGAAAGTAGCAACCACAGCAGGTTGAGACAGTGGGGTGTGAGGGCATGGACAACAGACCTGCCATCTCCCAACAGGAGGAGGAAGTGTGAGTGACAAAATGCAGCGCAGCCGAAGGATTATTTGAACGCTTTTAGTCAGCCAAAGGTGTCAGGTGGATTACAGATACTTGTGATTGCACATTGTATGAGTATTATAAAATTAATTATATTCTGACCTGGAAGGGAAGATTTGGATAGTCTGCAAGGCTGAACTTCCCCAGACAGACCGTAGATATGTGAGTGATGAGCACTTGCTGGACCAGCCAGTAAGAACCAGGAAAAAAGCCTCGGTGAGAACCTGAGGCCCAGATTCATTTCACCTGACTGTAAGAACTTAAGCGCCTAAGCACCACGGGTTCCTCTAAAGAGAGCTCTTGGAAGACACTTAATCCCCACCTGAGTTGTGCTTTGGGGACGTCTGTCTCCTTCTGGTTTGCCTTTTGGTGCTTGGCATTGTGGGGAATGAATCCAGGACCGAGCAGCACCTGAGCCCACACCAGGAAGGTTCCTTTCCTCCTCCTCTGGGAACATGGTCTCTTCCCTGGCAGTTGTCTTCTGCCACCTTTCTACCCATCTTGACTTTCACTGCATCCTAACCTTGCTCTTTGCTGGAACTCCTTGACACCCAATCTCCCTCCCAAAATGCTGACTCAGGAATGCTAACACCAAGCCTTTGAAACGGTGGTGTTTCAAAATTAGTTTTTCCCTCCCCACCCATCACAGAGGAAGTCAGTAGCTGCCATATCCCTCTGATTATTTGCTTCCCAAGAAAGATAAGCAATCTGCTGGCACTACTGGTCTGCTTGTCCACCCTGTCCTCATCTTTGCTTCCCACTGCAGATGGTTCCACCCATCTGGTGCAGATAGGTCACATGGGCAGAAGCCCATTTAAATTAGGGCTTGAACGATACTTTAAGTGACACGTAGGCCTCTCAAGGGTCCTTCTGAGACCAACTGAATTTCAATTCATTGAGAGAGAAGTTTCTTTCTGAGCAAACGAGAGAATTGAATGGGGCTGTGCTCTGCTACATGGCGCTGAGGTTGATATGGCAACAAAGGTTCTAAAAATGATGAAACGCAAATGATATTCTCCCACTATATAAATAGCTGTGTCAAGTTGTTATGGAAACTGTCAAGTAAACTGGGTTAAGAAGGGCTACTTTTTCTGCTCTCTTTTGCCAAGGCTTTCTGAAACAGTTTGTACCAGCACAGTACAAGAATGAGTACCTATGAAAATTGGGCGATGCATTGATCAGAGACTCTCTACAAATGAGGTGGGGTGGCGTTACAGCCTCTGTCCTCTTGAGAGGCTGGGACTTTGAATGAAGTGCTGTACCTGCTCCGTTCCCACAATATACTGGTGGAAGTCATGATGTGGTCTCACCAGAATCCCCTCCTGGAGACCTGGGGCATGGTGCTCTGTGGTGATACTGATGTGTGGGTAGTTTTTTTTCTGAAGGCCCAGAGCAAACACTCGGGTGGGTGAATGCCAGGTGGAACTGCAGTCACAGCTGTGCATACAGTAAAGCACTTTTGGGGCAGGCAGGTGGAAGAAGCTTCAATCAAGATTAAAAGTGTAATTCAGTGGGTTTTGAAACCAATGTACCAGCTGTGAATTGGAGGGGGCATCGTGTATCCTTTGATGGGAATATAAAAAAGGTGAAAATCAAAGCAAAAATGTTGAATTGCACCTTGGGCACCAATCTTTTGTCTTAAAGATATTCCAAGAGTAGATAGACCCAAAACATCCAAATCCTCTCTGAAGGATCCTTCTATTCTTCAGCCGAGAGATTGCTTTGACATCTTGTTTTCAGCCCCAGTCCCTTTTGTGAGCTGCACAAAGGCATCACTTAAATTAACCTCTCCTTGCGAGATGCCCACTGTGTTGTATTGTCAGACGGGTGATTTTGAGATAATGCACTTGTTCTTGATTCATTTTAGGTCCTTAGGAATTTTCCAGTAATGAAATGCAACTTGATCTCTTTGAAAGACACCAGGCAGGTAAATTAACCACTCACCCTATTAATGCTGTCCTGTTATTGTCACTGCATCTGTCCAAGAACATAATTCAAGCAATATAACTGTTTATGGTATGCACAGCCTTCTTATCTTTGTTTCCACTGATACAGTTATCTGGCACCTATCCCTCTCAACACAATCAAGATTAGAGTCAGAGGGAATGAGGTTGTTGAAAGGCTTTCCTTTCATATTTCCAAAGACATGATAGCAAAGAGAATTTTAAAAGGGTATTACTGTGTTGATGTACAGTGCGTATTCAACCACTATAAAAAGCTCTCTGTCATACATTCGATTCACCTTTCTAGAGCTTAGCAGTCAGCATGCAGAGTTATGCCACAAGGGGTTAGCGGAATGTACTTTGTTCCTGTGTATAAATAGCTAGCTTTTAATAACGAGCATTCAAAAGCATGCAGAAATGAACAGGATGTTAAGACTGAGAAATCCTTTTCCTCTGGAGCTGTGCAAAAAAAAAAAATATTCACACATACAGAGGAAAGAAAGTAAAACACAGCGAGTTGGCTTGGTGCCAGCATTACAGAAAGGGGCAAAAAAAAAGAACAAGAAAAGTTCGCCTTTCTCTCTGGGAGCAAATTTTTGTCTTTATCCCTTCAGTGAAGAAAAATTGCCATTTGCCTGGCAAAAGAATAATTTGTATGCACAATGGGGAAAGGCTGTGACTCAGAGGTCAAATGGTAAAAACTGTGCCCTGCAAATCATTTTTGAAAGCTGAATAAGTTGCGCCATGCTCATGCTGGGATGCAGCTCCTGCGGAGAAGGACCTGACCCAGCTCCAGGCCAGGAGGACTGTACTGAGGGGTGGGTCAGGGGAAGGAGAGGACTCCTCCGGCTTCTTGATGCTTGCTTGTGAAGCAAGAGATATTGTTCATGTCACTCTTCACTAGAATGTGGCAGGCAGGGAAAACCACAGTCAGGGGCAAGGAGGACACTCATGTGGTCCAGATGAGGGGTGCAAGCATGGTGGTCAGTCCCTCTGCACCCCAGGTCTCCATCTGCCTCAGCCATTTCAATTGTAAAGTCCCCAGATGATGGGCTGTTTCTCCTCGTGGGCCTGGCACAATCAAGGCATATTTCTGGTAGTGATTGATCTCTGACTCCTATATTGTATAAATATAAGTAATGAAAAGAAAAGTGATAAGGAAGAGAATCAGATGCTGTGAGGATGGGCAGCAGTAAAAAGACCTGAGATAGATTGGTAATGCAAATATTTCTACCTAGTGGTAAATACTTCAGAAGGAAGGAGGAAAGGATAAAACAGGAGTATGAATCAAGCACACAACTGGGAGAAGGAAAGGCTCCTGGTAAATGGCTCCCAGCCAAGAAAATGTTCAGGCAAGGAAAGGAGGAGGGCGATGTGCAGTCACAGGGGCAGCAGTGCAAGGTGTTTTGAGGTGCATTTTATATGACAGAATTGGGGATCCAAAGAGATCTACAGAGGAAGTATCACCCTCTTAATTTGCTGGAAAATGCAATGTCTGTCCTCCTCAGATGGCTACAGCCCTGGCTGGGAGCAGGGGAATTAACTTTTCTATCTGCACCATGCCCAAAGGGTTTATGGTCACCCCAGTAGGGATTTCAGAGGCTGATGGCTGTCCCCTGTCTCCTGGAGCAGGGTTCCTTTGCCCCTCTGCTGGCTTGTGCACAACAGGCTTGTGGGACAGGAGCACAGCTATGGAAAAGGGCCCACATGAAACAGTGTACCAATTTTTCTTTCCTTTCTGCTGATTTGGTAAAGGGGCTAGGACAATACTGGATCCAACCCTTTTTTGAAGGCATGAATATGTCTAAGCTACTCTACAACTTCATATTCATCTACCTTACTTTTCTAGGCTGAGTTCCATGTGGGATTGTGGGTGCAGGTGATACATGGCATGAGAAATGCTGTTTTTTTAGCATTAATAGTCCGATTTTAGAGTAGGAACTGGCAGAAAGGAGCTGGATGGTCTTATGCTCCTGAGACCTGATGAACCAAGACTGACCCCACGGTGCTTCGGGCTGGGGATCTGCTTTCAGGGATAAGCCACACTGATTATAGGAAGCATCTGCAGGATTGTGTCCAAAAGATGGGCACTTACAAACTTTATATATCAAGGTTACAAGTTTCTGTTTTGAAGGAGGCTCACTGTCTGAGACTTATTCCTGAGTATAAAAATGGGGAAGACTGTTAGAATTGGTGACATACCTCTAAATGATGACAACTAAGTGCAAAGCAGAAGCAGAACTACTGAATCGAACAGAACATTCACATTTCCTCTGTTTTTTCGCATCATTTTAAGGGAAACCTCAGTGGAAGAGGAACTTGGTGACAATTCCTCAGAAGCCATATAGCTCTTAAGCAGCTCCTGGGGAAAAGAAACAAAACACCCCTTGCATCTCAGGGCACTGTGCAGTGATTTTCCAGTCCTTCCCAATTGCTTCACATTGCGTGGGCTGAGCAGTGATTGGAAGCTCTTACATTTTAATGCCAAGTTTCAGAAAGATCTTTCTCAATGTCTACTCCACCTTTGTTTCCTCTTTTCTTTGTGGTTTGGGTCCACCCAGACTCAGAAGCCAAAGAAAAGTGGATGGGCTGATTCACTAGACTTTGCACTTGAACGGCTTCAGACATTTTTCATTCATTCCAATCCTCCTTGGAGGCATTTGTAACATTTTTGCTATTTTATTCCACAGCCTTACATGTATATACATTGCACTATCAGATAGGGTAATAATAAGCATTACAGAAGGAGTGTACTTGTTCACGTCTTCCAGGTGATGTAAGACAGAAATGTAGCCCACAGATCAGCTCTCTGTAGCTCTGCAGCCACTCAGAGACTGCCCACAGCAACATCTCTCCGGCTCCCTGAGCTCCGTCCATTTCTTAATTTCATGTTCTTCCTGGTACCATTGTTTCTCCCTGAGATCAGGATGCACGTCCCAGTTTCCTGCTGCTTTTATTCTCACTCAGCCCGTCTCATTTTAGCATTTTATTTCTGAACTGAAGCCATTATCGGATATGTTCTCAAGCGTGCTTTGTAGTCATCCCTGGAAATGTGGTCTACTATCCCATAAAGCTAGGGAAAGTTGGCCCTAGAGAGCAGACCCATGATCCTTGCTGTTTTCTTGCCTGCTAGGAGCCAAAAATTCCTTGTAAAGTCCTCCCAGGAGATACAGTACCTTTCAGAAATCTCCTCCCCTTTTTTCTTTTTCCCAACAGTGGAAATGCTTTACATACTTTGCAGATGTGTAAAGCTGTTACGTAAAGCATCACATGAAGGCAAGGGCTCTTGCAAATAATAAAACTGCAGGCTAGTTGAAACCGGCCCCCTTATTTCATTTTCCTTAACGAAATGTAAATCTACACCCACACAAACTATGCATGCTTGGAGCAAAACAGTATTCCACATTCTGCGGTGGGGAGGGAGCCAGCCTCATCGAGGGGCAGCTACCTTGCCACGTTCCTTCTCCACCGAGCTTGTGCTTCATTTCCACACTGGGTTTGATGAGCCTGGGCATTGGCATGGGTGCTGGCCGAGGCACTGGGGTTAGGAAGTGGCTTGCCTGTCCATAACTCATTGGGCAGACTTCCTTGAGGATCTGCCCACCCCCGTGGGCTTTGCAGATGTGGGCTGGAAAGCACTCAGCCTGTTTTCCTTCAAGTGGTCTTTCAGGCAAACTTCCCACTGGATGCACTGGCGCTGACATGGGCACGAGTGCAAGGAACAGGAGGGGGGCGTCTGCCCAGTTGACGTCCAGCGTGGACCTTCTCCATTTCGGCAGCCTGGATCTTGTGCCCTCTTCCCTCCTAGTTCTCACTGGAGTTGTCCCACTTCCACAGTAGCTTGCTTTTCCACCACCCCTGGGTCTGGTTTAAATACGGAATAATGATAATAGCCCTACCTTCCACCACCTCCTTAAAAAAAGGAAAGGCATAGCAATCTAGGAGCAACACCTCAGTGGGCATCTCAAAATCACTGCAACAAAATCACTGCCAAAGAAGTAACCAAGTCACAGGGCAACCTGCAAGATGAGACATTTCTCAATATGATATCCTAGGAAACTGTTTAACATGACTAGCTTCAATCAAATTAACTGTCTATTATTCAATTAAAAATAAGGAAGTAAAGAGACAAAACCTTATTTAATTTCTTTCTGTCATCAGCCTATGTAATCTGCAGTTTAATGAACCTGATGGGTTGTCTTCACATGAATAAAGAATTTTTCCTCAGGCCACCTACTCCAGTCATCACTGGGGGATGGGGAAATCTCAGTTCCATTAACAAAGGAGAAGTCCAAAGGTGCTGCTCTGCAGATGGGACAGGACAATTCCCCATTGCGATTAAAGTGCCTTAACTGGAAAGGGCACATTTGGCCTTGCAGAGGGACAACATACCCCATTTTCTAAGAGCAATGACTTCCTTTTCTCCCATATCTTTTGTGACAATTCCCAGAGGTGACCTGTTTTATATGCAGTCGTTTCATAATTCACTGCCAGGTCCCAGGAACTGCAGTGTGGGCAAAGACACATGCTCGTGAAGAAATCCTTCCACTGAGCACCAATGCATTGGCTCAAATGCAGTCTCCAGGAAAAAGGCACAGAAACCCTGAGCCTTGTGCTCTGTGCGGAGAGCCTGGAAGACGAGCACAGGCTGCCTGCAAGCTGCTTCACTGCTTCTCCCACCTCTGGACACCAACTCAAGCCCAGACTTAGTTTCCCTGAAATTATACTCCTTGAGGCAATCTTAGAGAGCCTCATGTTCCTGGTTTTGCCCCATGTAATCGCCAGCCAGGTCCCTTTCTCCAGCAGTTAAAGAACATAATATAAACTTCTCCATATTTCCTGCACCTAAACACAATGTTTCTGGTCCAGTTGGAGAAGGTGAAGTTCAACAAATGGTCAGTTAAATTGGACTTGAAAAGGTAGAGCCAGTGGGAGCAGGAAGAATAAAGAAAGGCTTAGTGGAGGTGGTACACCAGGCAATCCCAGGTAATTCAGATGCTGATGGAGCTGGCGGTGGCTGTTGCAGTATTTCTACCCTACTGCAGTGCAGAAATAGGTGGCCAAGGGTCACCAGTCCCAAGAGTCTCTCCTCCATTTTGGTCTCACTTCTGAGTCTAACCTCCATTTCTGCACATTCAATCACTTGCTCACATGAACATGCACACACACATTTCATTACATACTTGGTGTGCGTGCCATTTCCCCATGCTTGTAGCCCCCTGTCAGTCATGTGGACCATCTTTCAGCAGACACTCTAGTTTGTGGAGGCGGTTGGGCCAAAAAAAGGATCCTAAATCCTTCTCAATGCTGAAGCAAAGCTGCAGCATTAACAGACTCCCTGGCATGACAGCTCCAGCCTTCGTGGGGATCCGTGCTTTCTTCTACCTTCATTAGCCTTATATAATGTTACTGCTCAGCTGCAGCTAGTGTGACGCTGGCTCCTTTGTGCGGCTGCAAGGCTTTTGCGCATCAGCCAAAATGCAATGCTAAACCAATCAGGATAATAAGCAGCCAACTGTTAACATGTGGTTTCCAAAAGGCGGGTTGTATACTATTTCATAAGTTATTGCAAGTGTCTGTTTGTGGCTAGGGTAAGTCAAAGGCAAGGTGGGCTCATCCTAGGGGTAGGTGTCCTGGTCCACTCAATGCCAACTGGACGTACGGCACTGGACATGGGGCTCTGAGCAGTTGACGGAGAAGCCGCACTTGCCAGCTGAGAGCTTTATACTGGTGGATGGTGGGAGCTGGTCACTGCAGTACTTGTGCCTCCTATACCTTCGCCATCCTCTGTTCCAACCCCGTCTGCAAGCAGCGAGAACCAACGTTTGCGGTGGGATATTGTGGAAAGGGGAAGCAGAAGCTGTGGTGTCTCAGAGACTCACTTTTCCCAGGCAAGGTGTTCTGGTGGGATTTGAAAGCTCCTTTCCCTTGGCAGAAGTCTCCTCTGCCGCTGCGGCTCCCAGAAGGGTCAGTCCCAGAGCCTGGGAAGCGCTTCCGCTTGGACCTTCAGGATGAGCCTGGCCTGACAGTTAGAGCTGTAGGAGGTACCCCCAAAATAAATCAGAAATAAGGCATAAGAAAAAAAAAATGGAGGCGTGGAGGGGTTGCTCGTGAAGCCAGACTCCGAGTCTGAGGAGAGAAATCAGAGCATTCCTTGTGAAGCAATCAGAAATTAAGGGAGCAGATGATAAACTGGCCAACATTCCTTTAAGTCAGCATCCAGCTTTGCTTGGCCGGCCAGCCAGCTCTCCGGCACTTGAAGCACTGTGCAAATAAAGATAATGTGACATGACATCCTGTTAGGAAGCTCACTAATTGGTCAAGGACCAGTCGGGATCAAGCACTGCAGTGGATTTTGCCATTGGAAATACCATCAGGAAAAGCGGCTGGCGCTGCAGGTAGGGCACATCTCCCTGTGCCCAGGGTACAGGGTTTGTAGTGGCTGCTGTTGGGATGGGTGAGTCCCAACTCGCACCTCGACCTTCCCGGGTGTTTGATGTGTGGCCGAGGGGAGGCTCAGGCAGCCTGCCACCGGGCTCAGGGTTACTGCAGAAAGGTGAAGGGGCACCTTTGGGTGCAGAACAGCTCCAGTTGCAGAGATTCTTGCTGTCCAGGGACAAAACCACTTCCCTGCGGCCTGTTGTTGTGGATGGTGTTGGCAGTGGCTGGGTCTGCAGACTCCTCTGCATGTCCGCCACCATGCACAGCGTCTCTCTTTTCTCAGGCAGTAGGGCCGTGATGCAGAAACTAGGCTATTTTTAATGGAAATAGGTGTTTAGTCACAGGCTCTCTTGGTCTTTTCTGGCAGCTACTCTGAGATGTAACTGGCAGGTTCCTCTGTGTGGTGGTCAACAGAAATTCTGTTTTTAAGTCACACATCTGAGAAACCATTTCCGCAGCTTTTACCAAAAGGGAAGGCTGGTTAAAGCTATCCGTCAAGAACTGCAAGAACTCCAAATGCCTTGTGCCCTGGGCAACTCCAGTTGTCGTACCCAGCTGCAACATCAGCCCTGGGCCAAGCCTAACGCCTGAATTGCAGCACCCCAAGCAACAGAGCAGAGCAAGATTTAGGCTGTGTAATGCCAGATCATTTCTGCTTGTTTCCAGTTTGGTGTGAATACCTCCTCTAGCAATCACCTGACTACTGTAATTTTGGTCTAAAGCATGTGACTCCAGTTATCTTCTCTGAATTAAGACTTGCATTGCAAAATTTAACGTTTTTCTGTATGGCTTAGAAAAGCTTATTCTCGACTGGGTATGACTTGACACCTTTCTGGATAGCAAGACTACATGTCTTTCAGTTTGCCCAATGGGAATTGTACATTATCAGTAAGCCAGCATGACATATCAAATTCTGCTCCCTGAGTAGAGCATATTAAAATGCCATTTTTACATCCCAAATTATATTTAATTATGCAGTCAGTTACAATTTTGACAGTAGCAGTGCACAGAATGCATTTCTTATGCTAACTAAACCAGACTTTTTTTGCTAATTTGCTGAAAAAATATTATGGTATATCCAGGACATAATGTTTCTGGAGTGAAAAGAACAGCAGCATCAGGGATGTAGTCTGTGATCTTTGTTTTGGGTGCTGATCGTAATCGTACACTCTGCTCAAGATGAAGTGACAGACATTTCACCCACTATTACTAAAGAACCATCCCATTTTATGAAATTTTGTCTAATTTATACACAACTCTGTAAAAATACTTGCTTATCTATCTAACACGCAGTTGGACTAGATGTTTGTTGTAGGTCCCTTCCAACTGAACTATTCTTTTCTACAAAACCAATTTGCTAATTCATTCTCACAGATGATGACACATTTTTCCAGATGGCTTGTAAAATCCCTAAGTATTTCTTTGAAGAAAGAGAACAAAAAGGTGAACCTAGGGTTATAGATTACTCTAAACCATATTGAAAACCTTTTTGTCTGTAGAGGTGGATGTGGGGTTTAGAAGAGGGCAGAGCAGAGACCGTTTCCCTTAATGCACATTGGCAATATGAGAGATTGCATTAACTTTACTTTCTTGAGCCAGTCTCATGGCCTATGTTGTTTACTCACTCAGGGAGGCTTGGGTATAAAGTGTCATCAGACCTCTTGGTATGGGCATCAGTAAGACAAGCTGTGGCAGCAGGGAAGTGACATCTAATTGTCACCTACTTTATGACGTTGTTTTCTGTGTCCCAACCAGTCCAGCTGGAAGTGGGTGTAACCTGCATCCAGATCCAGCAAAGGCTACTTCCTACCATTAGAGGGGACAAAATCAGGAGCCAGGGTGTTCTCCAGGTGCCTCCAAAACTTTTGCTTTTAATACTGCTGTCTAGACCCTGCCTGTGGCCCTCCTTGAAATAGCTTACCTATGTCATCTGTCCCTATGCATTTGTCCATAGTTCGGCCTGAAGGCACCCCAGAGAGAGCTCATGTGCCTGTTTTGGGTGTCCCCTCAAGCAGTTCATTCCTCGTGCTATTACCTATCCCAGCTACCTCCTGCCCCTGGCTTTTAAGCAGTATTTAGACACCGATCAGTACAGCAGAATAGATCAAAGAGCTGTTTAAAAAGTAGTGTTATATTAATATACGACTGATGGGGATGGCATGTAGTGTGCAGGGGGTTCCAGGTATATGACAAAGCTCAGAGGACACTGAACCCCAGACCCTGTCTGTCCGTGCTCTGCAGACGAGCCCAGAGGCTCCCTCTCCCCGGGCACCAGCGCAGCGCCTATTGGCAGCGCTGCATTCATTTTGGCTCGTGTCAGGCCAGCAAAGCATGATAAGAGATAATTAGTGATTAAATTGCAACCTTTTATCTTGGTAAATGACAGTTACTTCCTTCTAGGCTACCTACATTGACAATGAGTGTTCAGGAAAAGCTGAACAAATCTGTTTATTTTGATCCTGAAGAAAAACCTGGGAGAAGCTGCCCAGTTCTTAGGCGAGGCAGGATGGCAGACCCGGGAACCTCCCGGTGAGAAGTTTTGCTGGAAATGGATGCACACCCTGACTATCTGCCTTGGTCGGGGCCGCGCAGCAGCAGAGGGCAGTAGCTCAACGTGATGCTTCCTCCACCGCAGGCGACTTCTTTTCGTCTCACTGCAGCTTTTCCTACAGGTTTTTGCAGCCTCCAGGTAGCTGTGCATGCTATTAACGTCAATCATGCCTTTTTAAATAAACCTGAATGTCCTCTGCAGAAAAGGAGGAGTGCTTGCCTGTGCCCCCAGCCTCTTGCAGGGTACAACGGTGCACGCAGCTGACTCACTGCCGCAGGTGACTTGGTGCCTTCCGTCAGCCCGGGAGGTGGAGGTGGCACAGGGGAATTAAGGCACCGTGTGTGGGATGTGGAGGGTGGAGCAAGCATCCTGGGAACTGAGACTGAAGAGTCAGACTGGCTGTTGTTGCTCCCTAGGCTCTCCTTTGCAATGGATTTGGATCCCACATGAGAGGCCAGCAGGCTGTCTACACAGTGCAGGTAAGGCTTTCAGCAAAACCTACGTGGTGGCCGTAAGTCCTTGCCCAGGGATGGCTTCTGCAGAGTCCTGCATGTCAGTCTGTGGAAATAAAACCAATTCCTATCCTATTCAAGAGTAGTTTCTAATCTAGCACAGAGCACCCAGACCTTGCCTTAGCAGCATTAAAAAAACCCTATTTGCAGTCCTCTTGCTTGTGGATACTACCCTGAAGCCAAAGACATTTAGGACACAGCCTCATCTAGAAAAATACCCAAAGGCACAAAAATATGATTCCCTCTATCAGTCTCAAAAGCCTCTTCAGAGGCTTCAGAAACCTCGGCAGAGAAAGGAAATAAATCATGGAAACCTGTGATGAACCCCACCCTGAAAATACCAGCGTATACACTCTTGAGGCAGAGTAATAAAACCAATGCACATGCAGCAACATGGCAGGCGGGTGCTCACAGCCACATTTTACACAATCCAGTGCAGGTATGTGAGGTACTGCCTAGCGCTCCCTTCCTCTCCAAGACACAGTCAAAGAGCTGCACAAACACGTTGAGGGAGCTGCAGGTTATATCTTTACCTGGTTTGGCAAGCTCAGCTCAGCCATTAGCTGGGTGAAAGCTCTGCCCCACAGCAGGTCCCGGGAGCTACAGCTGGCCCAGGTAGTGCCTGGTCTGTGGATGCCAGCGTGTAGGCTTGTTTTCCAATGCAGCTCCACGAGCCGCAGCTCACCCCCACCCCTCCTTGGTTCCTGCAAGGCCACGGCGTGGGGAAGCTGCTGGTTGCCACTTTGTGCAGGAGAAAGAGTCATCAAGGGGGATGGGAGCCTCCAGCATGGAGCAAATCAGCAGGAGCACTGTGTTCCCCTTGCCTCTGCGGCGCCTCGTTGCTCTCCAGACCCAAACAGACCCCCAGGAGGACTGGCACTTGTTAACGCCCCCATTTCCCACGGGGCTGGAGAAATCATGGGCTGTGCTTGCTGCAGCCTCCCAAGAGTCTGACTTTTCCGTGTCTGCAAACGTCTTTACTGTGTGCCCTGCTGCCGGTCTGCACGCTGAACCTATAACCTTGCACCAGACCTTGGTCTTTCCTGCCCGCTGCCATCCCAGGGAGCAAACACAACAGGAAGGAGAAGGCCATCACGCTGGAGTGCTTCCTTCTCACTGCCACAGGGGAACACCCGGCACCAGCCCCATCCCAGTGACAAAACCTCCTGCACTGGAATCCCCTCTGCAGGCTGGTCCGTACACTTCGCAACCAGACTTTCTGACTGCAGTCACTTGCACCACACACAGAAATGCAGCATTTATTTTTAACTTAAAGGGAGTCACCCAGGGTAGGGTTTCATACAGAGACCTTCAGAGCATTCAAGCTGGATCAGATTTTTAAAGATGTTAGCACATTATAAATCAATACATTCCCTGTCTGCTTTCTTCACTTCTGTTAGAAGTCAAGGTCCATCCAGCACCTTGAGGTTCCAGACATGGTTTAAGTACCATCAGGATTTGCTAAAGGACATTTTTGCAATGTCTAAAACACCAAAAGTAAATGGATTCCCATCAGCCTGATTGTCTCAAGGTGTTTTTTGTCCGCTTCTTGGGCCCTGCAGGTTCATTGTTGTGTACCTGTGCACAGAGAACACTCAGTCTGGCATGAGCATTCTTAGCTCTGGACACCTAACCCTGAAACTACTGAAATCAATAGAAAGATTAAGGATCACCCCAGGCAATCTTTTCCTCCTTTACAGAAGAACGTCACAGCTCTGCCCTGTCTTAGAGGGCCACTGGGCACGCAGCAGCTCAGTGGCAGACTCCAGTTCCCTTGTGCCACACTGGGAACACTGGTGTGCAGAAAAATGTCCCCAGACAGGTCACCACTGATGCCACAAGAATATTTCAGAGCCTCACGTGGCTGACGGAGAGACAGAAGTCTTGTGCAGATGAGGATGAAGAATCAAAGCATGAAGTGAGAATGAGGTGGGAAGAGATCACTTGCTGGATGGCCCAGAAACTCCTAGAGCTGAGACCTGGCTCTTGATCTCTGGCCAGAGGGTTGGAGACTTGAATCTCCCTGGTATTGAGGCAGCCCGTGACACAGACCTGCAGCGAAGCCATCTGGATTGCTGGTCTTATGGTGACGACTTCAAGGACAATCTTGGGAGAGAAAACCAGCAGTCCCAGCTGCCACCAGTGCTTATCAGAGCTGGAGAAGGTACTGATCGTAAAGATTTAAAGAGCAGGATTTGGAATTATCTGTTTTAATAATCCCCAGGCACTACTTGTTGCTTGCTCTGTAGGTGGCAGCACAAGGAAACCAACCAACTTTGTGAACTCCGTGCAAGGCAAGTACATAGGTCTATCATTAACAGGGTCAGTGGAGGGAGTTATTTCACCTGAGACTTGAACCACTTCCAATTTTTAACAGCAATGAGTTAGGAAAACAAGAAAGAAGCCACGGCTGCAAACAAGTATTAAAAGTAACTTGCAAAGAAAGAGAGGTCCTATGTCGTGTAGAGATAGCCTTCAGCTCATAAAAACCCCAATGGTTACCACATAGCTGCAGATCAAGAGAAGAAAGCCCCCTGAATAGATTTATTAAGAGTCTGTGTTCTTTTGGGCACAAACCTGACCTTTGTTTTGTGTTTAAATAACAAAGAGGGACACATTGTCTTGACCCCCAAATGTTTTTGCAAGAGGGGCTGGTATGGCAAAATTTATCAAAACACAACATGTCCTAAAGCGCTTGGAATTTCCACTTGAAAAATGTGGGTAGCTAATAGTTCCCAGTCAGCTCCTCTGTGCATCTGCCCTGAAATCATTTGGTTGCGTTGTGATAAAGCTTGGCTTTGCAATTTAAAGCCATAAATACGCCCTCCTGTAGAAATACAGGGCTTTTGTTTTCCCTTCCATGGGGCGCGTTTGAGAGGGAGCCTGGAGGGACCTTCATCTCGTGAACTCCCAGGGCTGCTATTTCTGAGCACCGATTTCCTACTTGGGATGTAGATCTTGACCTCCATGCCCCCAGCTGACTGGTTTGCATAAACAAAAGAGCATCGCAAAGAAGTCAAAGCCGGATGTACCTACAGCAAATAAATCTCTTCCTCTCTGACAAACAGAAAATGAATTGACCTCTTGCACGTCATGTCTGGTTGTCTGACCAAAACTGTCAGTCACAACTTTCCCTCTGGAAGCCTTGGATGAGACGAGGGATAAAAGGGACATAAAAGGGACATAAAAGTGACATCAGTAAGACTAAAACAATGAATGACAGGATTTCCTCTACCATCTCCATTACTTGATTCCTACAAGTTTTCCAATCATGGCTGGTCAGATCCCAGACAGTGTCTGTGTGCATTTGATTCACCCACGGCGAACTAATAAACCATCGCATGTCACGCCCTCCCTGTGTCCCAGCCCCATTTTTGCATTCAATTTCTGGAAACAGTCCAGCGAACAAATTCACCACTGTGAACATTTGGACTGGAGTGAATTTTAAAGAAAACATCTGGGATCTCTGCAAACAGGAAATCCACCACACTTCTGGGCTGGAAACATTTGTAGCTGAGAACCGGGTGCTTTCTATGCTTGGGCCATGAGATCCCTGGGAGACGCCCTGTAATCCATACATCCAATCAAGCCCTTGCAGTTCTCCTCAAGTTTCAGATGGTGAATCCTAGAAGCACAACGCTAGGAGACATACCACGAATTACGGCAGGAATTATTATATCGTGAGTCATGGGAAATTAATCTGTGAGTACTGGACATTGCTTCTGGATAATTTGGCCATGCCCAGACTAGCGGGGATGTGAACTCCAAGGCAGAGCTTGTCTTCTCTCTGGGCTCATGGAGGGGGTCCTTCCCCTCAGAGAACTGGGGAGAGGGAAGGGGGAATTGTGCATGGCCAGCCCTCGTCCTGGCACAGATTTGGGGCTCAGGAGTAGAGCGCTCATCAGTCCCACGCTGACTTTGTGAGCAACCATGTGGATGCATTTGTCGACTGGATAATTTAGAGTGAGTTATTTGCTCAGCTTTACTAACAATGTGACATGTAACAATGTCACAGACAGTTCCCTCCCAGTAAGATTTTTCATCCTCAGTCACACAAAGCCATATTTTCTGGCATACACCAGCTGACCCTATTGGACCTGCACATATTTATGCCAGCTAAGGCTCTGGCCAGTAATCTCCATAAGAGAGAGATATATTTATATTTATATTTATATTTATATTTATATTTATATAGGATCAAACACAAAGCTACTAGGAAGATTTCCAGTTTGCAGGGTCAATATGCAGGGCAGCCCATAATCACGTGGGTCATGAAATGGTAGTGTGGGACATTAGAGTACAAGTGCTGCCCCTTGGATGACGGGGGGCCCTTATCCAAAGCTGAAGCTTTGGGACCCTCTCCCAGCCTTCCAGTTACCTGTGAGATGTGGAAATACAGGATAACCTCCTCCCCATGGACACACCACAGGTGTAAACAATCCCTGCCAAAGCCTCCTTCCAGACCACCTGGGGAATGGGGAAACTGAGGCAGCAGCTGCTGCAGAGAAGACCATGGCAACGGGGTCTGCCCAGGACCCTTCCCCATCCCTTTCATACTGAGTTGGTCCAAGAAATGCAGGGGCATCAGGGCAGTGGGGCCGGGCTCCTGGGTGTACACTGAGCTCGGTTCTCACATTTGGGCTGACCTGCTGCACTGGTGTAAATCCAGGCTAATTTGGGCCGTGTTGGTTCATGTGGGAATGATGCCTGGAATGCACATCTGTATAATTTTTGTCCTTTTTTAAGCCCTGTCAGATTCCAGGCCTGTGAAGAAACAGCATGTCAGGCGGGAAAGCTCTGCACCATCGACCGAAGCAAAGAGAGGACCGGCATGCTGCTGGGAGACACTAAATTGTCTCCATTTTTCAGTGCAGCCTGGAAACGGGCTCTTTTCTCAGACCCCAGAGGTTAAACTGGGAACCCCACCCAAAGCTCTGAAGCTCACATCTGAAAACCTCTGCATCTACCTCTGGAAGGGATGTGCCTTTCTGTGAAAAAAAAAAAAAAAAAGATTGTGATTCAAATTAGAAGGCAATGGGGCAAGTTAATTCCTGGTGGTCTCAGTTGCTTCATATCTAAGAGGAATGTAGCCCATGCATTTATTTCCACCCTTCCTATTCTCTTTGTGCTTCAAGGGCTAATATCTTTCCTTTAGAAACACAATGTGTAAAGCAAAACAAATCTGTAGTCCCTGCAGTGCCCGGCATGTTTCTGCAGGAAATTCAGAAAGGAGAAGGGTGCAGGCTGCTGTTGAGCTGGTCATAGACCATTCCTCCGTTTTGGATCTGGATGCATGAGGCTGGCTCCCTCGTTGGGGCTAACTGGGTTGTTGGGTGCAGATGACAGGTTGCAGTCAGTTCCCTGGGAAGGTCCCAGGTGCATCCTTTGGACTTTGCACGTGCTTCCTCACATGCAACCCAGTCCCAGTCCTGCCCTCCAGCCCCTGCTTTGACTTGCTGAAATGGGGCAGGGGTGGAAGAGGAGGAGGAAGGGAAAAATATAAAGGAAAGATGAAGGCTCCACCCTAATTCCAGCTCAGCTACGTCAGCAGCCTTCCATTTTTATGGATCTTGAATTTAAGAATTCCTCCCACTGTCGCAGAGGTTTCTGGTGCAACACAGCAACCCACAGGCTGTAGGAAAGAAAGTCTCCTTGTGCCTCCATTCAATCAGCTCAGTGCTCCATGAAGACTTTCTCTGGCAGCTGTGAGCACTGGGTAAGGATTAGGAAGGCTTCAGATGGTAGGGAAGTGCCTCACTCATTTGTTTGTTGGTTTGGATGTTGTTTTAAGAGCAGTACGGTCTCTTGTTCTGCTGCCCCAGTGGCCAACTCCCAGTGCTGGCCTCAGGTTTATTCTGTCAGAAAGGCTTGGAGTATACACCCTCAGGCACCACTTATTTATCTACACAACATGGCTGTGGGAAGGGAAGTGCTGTTAGCCCTTAAAAAAAAATAAATTAACGTAGAGTGACTGACAGGCAGATTAAGGCTCCGAACCCCAAAAGGACTTAGATAAAAATCAAAAGGAGGTAAGGAACAGGGTTGCGTGACTTTCCCAGGCGTGGCACAGGTAGGACACGATTCTTGACAGCCTGGTGGTCCCTGGTGGTTGATGGCCAGTCCCCAGGCCATCCGCTGACCATGGCGTGAAGTGCTTGGAAAAGACCCCTGAGAAGAGCAGGGGCTGGCACGCGGGAGAGGCCAGCCGTTCTCCCGTGTATCTTAGGATGCAGCTCAGCTAGTATCATATCACACGGGGGTAGAAATCACATTTGCTTGCTGAGTTCCCAAGATAAAGCAGCATATAATATCTCAGTAATTTTCCATCCATCCATTCAGTCTCATACACTCAGCATTTACTATCATCAACTTTATTGTCTCTTCCAATGCAAACAGCCCCACAGTGCAGCCTTTATCTTGGCCTCCTTATCTCCAGGCTTCCAGGCTGGGGGAGCCCTCTGGAAAAAGTGAGATTTTTCTCAAAGAGAAACATGATTGCAGGCAGTTCACTTCAGATAGGCCCTACTACTTCTCACTCTTGTAGTGGGGAGGCAACCCCCTTAGGAGCCCATTTATTTAAGTGGAATACTTCAACAGCTGGGAAAAAACCCACCCAGCTGCTGAAAGTGTGGGAGATTCACATGAGTCCAGCAAGCAGAAACCAGGGGAGCCATGTGGCCTGACAAAACGGACCCTTCTCTGCATTGCCTGGTGTTTATTCTGAGCGGGGCTTTCTGATAGGGGTTTTCCTTGATCAGATGCTCCCTTCCTGATGGTGCTACACACAACAGCAACCAGAACACAAGAGGAACCTCACATTTTTTCCAGATAAAAGTAGACTCCAGGGCACAGGGGGCCAGGAAACATTTCAAGAAGATGCAGGGAAATGGAGCAGAAGCTCCTTCCAGCCATCGCTGGTGGCAATGAGGGTTCAGGGAAGGATGGCAGGCGCTGCCACGCAGTCCATGCTCAGAGCAAGGCTCACTGGGTGTGATGCTCATGGCACAGAGTTTGCACTGCTGTACATGCTGGAAATTGTATCAAGCACTCTATCCACTTATTTCAGTTTCTTTAAAAAGTCATTAAAAAGTATTTGGAGAAACTGAAAGAAGCCTTAACTTGAAAGAAGTGTGGATTGAAATCCTAAATGCTTTCAATACGCTAAGTCCACATGAGAAGCATGATTTAAACCAAGATACGTGTTGCCTAACTCAAATGCTTGTAGTGACAGTTACATTAACCTCTCTGGCACCGGAGAGAAGATCACATCCCACTAATACCAGCTCTAAACAACAAAATACATGCCAGTTGAAAAGTTAACACGCAACTGGCATTATCTCTGTTTTCTATCCAGGATGTGCCAAGATACTCTTTTCTTATGAAGACTTGATCCAGCTCAATTTAGCAAAAAAAAAAAAAAATCAATTCTTCAAGTCTGAATCCTAGCACTTGGCACGCTGCGCCCTGGTGAGTACACTTCTCTGAGCAGGACACGTCTTGTTTGCTGGAAAAGCTTAAAAACCAACACCTCAGGGTGCATTATTGCAGGAACTTTTCATCATGAGGGAGCAGTTTCCTGAAATCACACAGTGAAAAAAGGGTGCAGGAAGGCAGGGAGTTTTTCTTCGATTCTACCCCAGTGAAAATACCATCTACAAAAGCAAGATTGCTTGCTTGCAGGTTAGACTTGCATTGCACCCCTCTTGTTCTGTGGGCATGTAGCATCATGAAGCACAGCTGAAATTCAGCTTGTCTCAAGGTCAATGGAAGTGAGCCACCTGGTACCCTCTTGGAGGGAGCACTTTGACCAGCTCCTATATTTGGAAAGGCCGTGATTAAGCAGAGCTTGAAGGCTGAGTACATCCTCAAGGTCTACAGCACGGCAGGACCTCTAGGATCAAATCCTGTGGAAGCAGAGCTGCCATAATACGATGCCGAGAGGTGCTATATAAATATGTCATTTCCAGTGATTCACTCTTCCCACAGATTCTTGTCTGTGCCATATTTCTATTAGTGTTGTAAGCAATTTGTGGGTGAGACGGTGTTTTACCAAGGACAATATCTATGATTCAACACTTTCGCCCATCCTGCTAGTTTGAGAGCACGTAAAAGAGACATTTGGATACAAGACACATTTCGTAGTTCCTCCACATGCTCAAGGGTGTGATTGCTGAATTCTCACTTCCCTGACCCGCACCTTTTTGCTTATCTGTACCATGGCTCTGCCTAGAAGCTCCAGCTGAAACTCAGGTGGTGGTTGTGCTGGGTGCCGTACACAAACGTGCCCCAGATGACACCCTGGCGACAGCAGGGACCAGGCTAATGCATATTTGCAAACTCTTCTTCTCTCTCTATCACACCCCCCGCCATCACCACTTTTTTTGGAGAAAATATCCCCGTTGCTTGTCTCCCACACTCCCAAATGAGAACTATCGAAATTGCCTGACTCTGTGGCTCCAGATGAAGCTGTTGCTCTGAGCAAGTACAGACAGACAGAGCGATTGCCATAGCAACAGAAGTTATGTGTGAAATCCCTGGGAACCGGTCCTCCTCCTCCTCCCCCACCCATTCAGGTCCCTTTTCAGATTTCTCTCTTTTTTCCAAGGTGCCAGTATCAATTCATTCCTTGAGCTGAACGCCTAGGGAGATGCTTTGAAAACAGCCCATTGGGTTATGATAGCATGCCACCAATTACCACAGTGGCGGGACAACTTTGTGGAGCATCATATTGGAAAAAGGCATCCTGCTGGGACTCAGGAAAGTCTTAATAAGGTGAACTGAAAGAGAGCAGATAGTGGGAGGGCTGCTGCCTGCATTTAGGACCTGAAGGGCATATCCCAAATTCATTCCTGATCAAATCTGCACTGAACTATTTACTTTTTGAGGCGCTAAGTCAACAGATGTGCATCAAAACAAATTAAAACCATTTAACATCAAGCTGCTAATGGTTAGAACCACACAAAATAATGTAGGTTATTAACCCCATAATAAGGAGCTCATTAAAATGTGAATTACCAATTAGGTTACTTAGGAGTTCCATTAGGAGAAACACAAGCAACAGAAAAACCACTGAACATTTGCCAGTTGCTGGGTGCAACACACTGCGAAGACCGATGGCCAGGGAGATATGTCCAGCTGGTGTAGACCGGCAGAATTGCCAAGGGCTGCAACACAACCAAACTGTCTTAAACCAGAACAGGATCAAGTTCAAACATCTCATGGACTCGACTTGGACCTTGAGGAGGAGCATTTTATGCAGTGAGTGCTGGAAATTTCATCGGTGTTCAGGGTTACGGATACTAATGCTACCACTTACATTTGGGTTTGGACTGACATTTAGCTTCCCTTGGCAAGCAATGCTTCCTTCAGGTCAAAAGGGGCATATTTAAATGCCCTCTGGACATGACAATCAGCCCAAAACTTACCAAAAGCTTTTTATGTTGTAGACTCTGACAAGAGGGACATTTAATGGGCAAGCTAAAAGCAGCATGACCTAGCACGTAGGCATCCTCAAACTGCTTTGGAGAAGAGTTTTACTACTCAAGTCTGTGCCCTGCATTTTACTATTTCACACAGCCCTGGGGTTTTAACTTATTCTTTCCAGGTACTAGCATTTTTATGTCATCTGGAGGGAGCTGGCAGCATCCCAGAGCTTGCTTTGCTTTATATATGTAAAAATATATTTTCCCCAACATACTGAAAATGGCATACACAGAGGAGACCTTTAAGCTTTATTTTGTTGCTGCATAAAAGCAGCAGAGTAACACGCTCATGTTGAAATCACCAGTTCCCAAATGGCATCCTCCTTGCTTTCCCACTCACACTTCAGTGGATTTCAGATATCACCAGAGAATCTGAAAAGCAGCAAGTGCACTGCCTGGCAGACAAGCTGAGGGTATAGAGAGACAGAGACAGAAATGTGTATCAGCTCTCTTTCACTTGTATGCTTAACTCTCACAAACCCCAGACTTGAGCTGAATAGTCCAAAACAGGCTTTTAAAGATATCAAGAATGGGACAGAGATTTAAAGGTTTCTGACTTAAGAAAAATGCTTAAAAAAAATTCCAAATTTTCTCTTCTGAAGGCAGGGAAAGCCCCAAAGTGGCAGGCACTTCTCCAGATGGGAGAAGGAAAACGTAACATGCTCCAGGGAAGGCTGGGATGATGCCTGGGTGCACAAGGAGGGGTCTGTGACAGACACAGTTTCCTGAAGCTCTCTGAAAGCATCCAAAAGGGGCACTTTTTCCTCAGGAAAGGAGCCAGCATTGACCCTGGGAGGACAACAGCTGTGATAAACCTCTTCTGTTGCACAGCTGAGGCTCTGTACCTCAGGGACCATGCCACCCGGGGACATCCATTACAGTCAACCTAAATGACACTCTTCCCACAATGACTGAAGTTTCAGGAGGAGGTACATTTAGTCAAGTAGATCATCTTCCACTTTGACAACACCATCTTTATCCATGCTTCAGCTTCATCACCCCACATTTGCTTTATGTTCTTGTTCAATTCTTCTGGTTTTATTGAGGTAGCTAGTTACTATCCATGTTTCCTGCTAACTCAATAAATACATTAAGGAACAGCTCAGCTGAGTATAGTCTCTGTAGTACAGGCTGTGGCTGCCTGTGGGGCCAAAGAGCAGCGATGAATATCTGTAGGCTCCCAGAGCACATGAAAACAGCTCCCATACGGCTGAGCTGGGCTCTCCCCTCAAAGCAATGGGAAATCTCTGCAATGCCAAGCTCAGTGGCATGTCAGGACATACCCCACTGTGGGTTTATACTGCACTGCCTAGTGCTGGGGTGAGCTCAGCTGGGAAAGTGGCTTTTGCTGTACTGGAACGCCATTCCTGCAGCTGGCACACATTTGGGAAAGCTCCGTTTCAGCCTCTGCTTAGGCCAGCTTGCAGTCCCCATCGAGAGCCCTGCTCAACGATGCTCGGTTTCACTCATGGTACCAGCAGCCATCCCAAAGACATCTGGGCAAAATGAACCCAGGGCGGGGGAGAACACATAGGAGTTAGCTGCTCCATCCCAAAACATCATTAGTCCCTGACAGCCCTGCCCCCTAACATCCCATGGGGAACATCAGGGTGTGGAGATGAGAGACCGCACAAGGGACCACCAGCACGTGGTGACTCCAGGCAAGTACAAAGCTCTGCCGAAGCAGTACTTTACATGGGGGCATGAGATCAATGTGTGTGTACTCCTTTGTGATATAACTAGACTGGCACTTCAAGGGGAGGAATTATGTGAGCATATCAGTAATATCTTTAGGCAGCCCAAGGAGAACATTTGAAAGTTATTTAATAGGCAAAACTGTGCTTTGAACAGGCAGCAAATCAAGGTCATCTCATTCAACAAAATCACAAAGAACAGCAAAAGTGTTAAATCAGTATGGTCATATGTTTACAGTGAATAATTTAAGCGGCACCGGAGTTGAAGCCAAAAGGATTTGTTTCAGTGCTTTGAATTTAGCACTGTTTTCAGAACCACTTAAAATGGTAGATTATGTTCTTCTATCCCACTGGTCTCATGGAAACTCAGTCCCTTCCATCACGACTTTGTAAAGGATATTTGCCTTAAAGATTGAGTAGGGACAGATTCTGTTCTCTTTCATCTTCCCCAAGATGTTAACTTTTACCCATACGCTTTACTGAGGACAGAAACTGAGATAAAACAGGTGACTTTACTAGCATTGTTCAAGAAAGCATTAAAAAGGTGTTAAGTATATTTTAAACTAGAACTGTGCTGTAATCTCAGCTGGTATAGACTGACATATTTCCAATGGTATAATGGACCTATGCCAATTTACATCAGCTGGCCACAGCATAAGATGTTGAAACCAATTGGAAAAACTCATCTGATATTTAAAAGCAACATATGGGAGCAGCAGAGACTCCAGGAAGACACTCCATTTAGGATATTTTGGAAAAAAAAAAAATCCTACTCTAGTGTGGAGGGAGGTGTATTAACTTGTATCTATGTCCTATGGACAGTAATTATAATTTAAATCTTATTAATAACTCTTCACATCTTTCTTAACACTCATTGTCATGGCCTTTTGGGGCAGAGGAGTAGAAAGTGGATGTTGCATTGCCACATGTGTGTTTAGGGAAAGCAAATTTCAAATGAGCCAACAGAAATTCTTGCCCTGGCAGGACTTGCTTTTGCAACTCAAATGCTACTGCTCGTAAAGAATATGTACAAAATGTAGAGATTCAGATAGCTACCAAATTTGAAGAAACTGGTATTCAGTGGCCACAGAGGTTATGCTTGGCAAATAGACTGGTCGCTGTGAATTGTCCCTTCTACCTGTGGGAGTGAAGTTGTGAACGTGTTCAGCACACCCATAGTGAGCAAGGTAACCTCAAGAGGACATCAATATAATCTGGAGAACTTTACTGAGTGAGGGTCTGTCTCACCTTTGGTTTACACGAGAGTTCAATCTGCAAGCTTGTCAATGCTCAAATGCACAAACGGTGCTGTCTCTAGAACAGACACTATGAGAGGATGACACAGACAAACATGGGAAAAGCGCCTGTTTTCTCACTCTTCCTTGGCAGCAGGTTTAAGAGCACAGTGCATATTTTGTAGTGATTCAGCATTTGACTACCTAAAAAAAAAAAATCAATATTTCCAACTCTGTTTCCTTTATGTCCTTTTACTTCTTTAAAGAAGCTGCAGTGATGAAAACGTTATTGTAAAGATTAGTCTCATCTATAAATGCAAAGTAAAATTGTGATTTTTGTTATAAAATATGAGCCTGATACTGCTACAGGGTTTATGAAGGAGGATTAAGTTAGGCCCTGTGAAAAATTCAGATGGGGCATAATGTTAAAAGGTATTTCATCAATGGAAGTAATGTTGAGGCAGCTCAAAATTTGGCACGGCTTCACCAGCTTGACTGAAAATCTTGTGCTTTATCAATATACTCAGCATTTCTACACATTGAGCCCATTACAGACCTGCTCCGAAACCCACAGATTTCAGCGTGCTCTGTCAGGTCACTTACGACTGTTAAGAACAGAAACAGAAAGACACATGTTTCGAACATAAATCGAAAGCGGCATATCCGTACTGCCAAGAACTCCTGGTTTGCAAACACTGACACTTCAGCTTCCATCCCATTTATTAAAATAAATTCATGCAGGCATGGGTAAGAAACACTGAAACTGAAATTTTAAACCTTCCTTCCCTATTAGCTGGCAAGGGGATGGAGGAGGGTTAATCTCAGAGATGTCTACAACTCAATCCTTGCAGAAGGCTGAATGCAAGGGCACAGCAGATACCTAAGCACGTACTTTAGGCTTCTGTTTATGGACTTGAAAGCTGTATATGACCTTGTGGGGATGGTTTGGGTGGAAGGACCTAGATCACTATCAGGCTGTTTCCTTGTAACTGTATAAATTCCAGGGCAGTTTATCACCTTGAACCCGATGGGTGCAGGGGCAGTTATATGTGAACCCCTTTGCACCCTGGCAGAGCTTTTTTTCTTACCAGTCTGTCATGTTGTGATAAGTTCTCCAACGAGAAGTGTTAATTACCCTGCCTGCGTGGCAACACTGGCAATTCTTCATGCTCTTATAATGACCATAGAAAAGCCATGTGAAGAATTGCTCTGCAGAGTTGTCTCTCCAATGACCATGGTGCCTAACATAGATTAAGCTCCTGACTTTCAAGCATCTGAGATTGTATGAGATGACTTCAGGCCTGGATGTGGCCCTGAGTGTCCTCAGACACTTTGGAGAACAAGCCAAACAAACCCAGCCAGGCAGCAGAACCTGCTGACCAGCATCACAGCACTGACTCAGGCCCACAGCATACAAATGCTGTGCTCTTAGCCTTCGACGGGTAAAAAACATTAACGTTAAAAGCCAAATCATATGCATTATGTACAACAAAATGACTGGTTTATACCATTATGTTTTGATTTCCTCAGGAAAACTAGGACAATTAAAGGCAGGAAGGAAGATCATAAATTTGAAAGAAGACAAGGGGATAACTGCTCACCTGAATAGGAAGTTTTAAATAGTCTAACATTGACTCACCATGATTTGGAAAACAGTATACCTTACACTTTTACTTTTGCTTGCAAAACATAGAATAGATATTATACTATGAATTAACATAGACTTGCATGGTAATCTGTACCCAAACTGATCAAATACCTATATTAGTTTTAATTATACGTGTTACCCTTTCATGGAATAGATGTATAGTGAATAATAGATAGCTTTGGGAGCCATTCCATGAAAATAAAGAGTTAGTCTTCAGCCTTTCAGTCGCAATAAGCTCTCCATCACAAGACACGGCCCCTTTGTAAACCGCTCATCCTCTAACATGTTGCCCACACCTAGACAGATATATATATGCCTCTTTAAACCAGAGAGACAGACCCATGTAATATCTAGTTAGCCATGCTCTATAACAGTTGTTTTCTGTAATAGTCTTGCTTTGTATAAGAGAATATGGTGGGACAGCTTAAATTAATATAAATAACAATAATGTATATGTCCTCAATCAAGATGAGGAGTTCCACTGTGCAGGGGGTTGTGTATCTTTATATTAAATCTCCTCTCCATCTCCCCCAATTATCTAATAGATAAAATAGAAGAAGCATGGAGAAAGGTAGTATTATCCTTATCTCCTGATAGGGAACTGTTGGGCATAAGGGTAGGAGGATTAAGTAACTTGGGTTCAGGAAGTCTGGGCTAGAACTAGGAACTGACCCTGGACTACTTGTCCCACCATCTCAACCACGAGCCTGCACTTCCTCTCATTTAGTAACACCAAAGTGGTGTGCAATTTGAAGATTAGACAATGTAACGTTTCCTTTGAAAATATAATATTAATTCTGGGTCCTTGATTACTAGTCCCAAATCCAACAATTGTTCACATATCTGCATATTCCCTTTGTGATTGTTTCTCTGAAACAATAGTTATGCAAGCACCACATTGTCCAGTCAGAATAGCAGCCCTGGAGCCTTGGGATGCCCCTTAAAAACTATTTTCAACAGTTTATAGTTACTGTACACGCATGGCCTTTCCCTGATAACCATTCTCAAAACGCAGCTAACTCAGCCAGCATTTGAGCAAGATGGTGCCTTACTATGGCTTCTGTGCAGCCAAAACACACTTCTGAAAATGGCACGGTAACCAGAGATGAGCAGATCCCAAATATTTTGATAGGCAGAGCCCCATAAAACATCAAGTTTTCTAACTCTCGGCAGCCCACAGACACCCATGACTTCAGCGGCTGCTTCAACCTGTATCTAAGCAGCAACCCACATGAGTCAAGTGGTGGGAGTGAATTTCTCATTCCCTTCCTTCAGAGCTTCCGTTAGTGTTGCTACAGTCGCTGTTACGGGCACTCAAGTGATGCCGTATGATTATAACGCGCTGTCACCCTCCCAAACACGTAGGCGGATTTCATATCGCTTACGTATAGCGAAAGCCTTTCCACCGAGAAGAATTGCCAGGAATTCCTTAGCCTACTGTGAGCCACACTGCCTGAGCGGAGAGGTGAAGAGCTGCCACTTCTGGTGAAGATCAGATAAGAATGAGGAGTGTCTCTACTGGGTGCAAATTCAAGAGCAGAGGGCCTGCTGCAGAAACCTCCTGCCGTAGGCTCCTGAAAGCCCTGCCTTAATAAAGGCTCAGAGATGATGTGTGAAAATGAAGAATTGGCTAGCTGGCTATGCACATTTTGAGGTTTCTGGATCATTACTTGCACTGTGAATCCTAGCCAGAAGTTGGTGGGCAGCCAACACAGAGAAATGGGGGCACTGGTGGAACTGGTCCAGCAGTTCTGTAAGGTAACCATTGAAATTCCCAATAGGTCCTCTCATCTTTTCCCAGATTTGGTATTGTTGTCCACAGAGGAAGCAGAGACACTGAGAGATGATGGACAAAACCAGGATCCAAGTGTACCATTAATCTCCTGTCTGTGGTGAAAGTCTAGTTGAGGTTATTAACAGGAGTTAAGTCCTTGAGGTATGCCAGCATAGCATAGCTTTCTCCCAGTTCCCACATTGGAAAACCATGGTACTACCACAGGGATATCAAGAAGGAGGTGAGATTTATTGCTCCTCTGGCCCATGTTGATTAGTCTCCAAGAAAGGGGAATAAACAGCACCACTGCAAAGGACAACTGCAATCCTCGTGCTGGGACTGAGCTTCTGCATGTGATAATTCATGTCCTTTTCTTTACCTACCATACATTTGCCTTGCCCATCCCTGGCTGTACACACCTGGAGTGATCTAACCCCATGCAGCTGGGATTTCCACCTCTTCTGCAGCGACTTTCCTTCCACTCACCGTAACACTTTCTCCCCAGTATTCAAGCTCTGTTGATTCTTCTTCCATTTTCACATCTACTGGCCCAAGGAACATTGCTGAAAATTTGTCTGTAAACATGCTGTGAACTCAGAGGCAGCCAACTGGTGACTCCATGTAGGTAGAGAAACAAACACAGGACCAGAGTGTGTGGTAGTTTTAAACCCTATTCTTCTGGACAATGGAGACCTTTCCAAGCCAATCCTGCTGGAGATCTTGTCAAGTCGTCAGATCATTACCCCCTTTCCCAGTCTGAGTGTGGCCCTGTGTGTGTAGCCCTGCTGTCGCTAACTGATGAGCCCTGGTTCTTCCTCCCGCTCAGCAGCATTCTTTCATGGTAAGGTTTGTCTCTATATCAGACTATACCTTGCTGCCTCCCTTTTTTTGCAGGCTATATATGTGCTTATGTCCTTTGATCTTCCTAGAAAATAGGTCATTCCTTCCACCCTCTTGTCTATACTGGTTAATCTATAACATTACCTGTTTGCCTACACCCTTTTCAGTAGGCCCTGCCCCAAGTGGTATTCCTATTAGCACTTCAAAAGTGGATTGATCTGGGTTTTTTTAATAAATTATCAGTTGTAGTTTTCTATCAACATTTGCATCCAAGGGTTTTTTCTGGATTACTGCTCTCCACAGCCTCTGGGTTACTGTTTTGACCTCTCTTCAGTAAGCATTGTTACCCTGTAGATGTTTCTGCACTTAGGTTTGTTCAATTTCTTGCTATTCCCATTACACCCCACTCTTAATTTATTGAAATCCCTTTAGGATGGTGCTTGTAATAAATGATTTGCAATTCACACTCCAGCTGGGTGTTATCTTTGAATTTGATTGATGTATTTTTCTTCTCCTTCCTCGATGCTACTGCAGATTAATATAATGCCCAACCCAGCAAGAGTCCCTGAGGAGCCCAACTGAACATGGCAATATTTACAAGCATACTCCGCTTTCTATTGTAGGGGCAGATTTTAATCTCTTTCATTGTTATTCTCTGTAACCACCCTACATCTTTCTTGTTCTGCTTTGGGCCCAGTCCAATCGCTGCTAAAGTCAACTGTGTCTGCACGGAACCTTTTAGGGATGGATCAGGATCTACAGGAATATTATGTCTGAAGAAACTGAATAAAATAACTTACTCTGCAGGAAAGCTCTCTGCACAACCAGTTGTCTTCTCAATGAGTGAAACCCTTAAGGGCAAATTTACTGAGTTACTGAGCAACTCAAGGGACAGTATCCCCCTTCTCCTCCCACCAGCATGGCCCATTATGGTGTATACTCCATCCCACATGATGGATAAGCAACTGCTTATTCTTCACTCTCCCCACCCAACACACACACCCTGTGGTTTTCCTCCTCCCATCAACACTGTGAGTATAATCTCGCTGTAGAGTCTATCACTTGGATGCAACTGCTTTTCTCAATGTGACCTGTCTTTGTGTATAACACATTTCTGTTTCGTTCTTCCTGCAGAACATCTACTAATAGTTTCTGATTATTAGAGACCAAGTTTCACCTGGAAAGGATGTTAAGTTAATTGATCTGTAATTCCCCTTTTGGAAAAGAAGCGTGATGTTTTCCCCTCTGCCAGTCATCAGGGCTTCCTCAGTTCTTCAGGAGCACTTGAATATAATGGATAATGGGCCTAAGAGTTTTTCAGCTAATTCCTTTAATACCCTTGGGTATGTACCATCTGGCCCTCTGTGCTGATTTGAAAGCATTGTGCTCTTAATATTTCTTTGCTGTTTCTTTAATGATTTTACTAACTTTTAGCTCTCAGCTTCTTGGCTTTCCTTTGATTGCTCATTGCACATAATGTTTTTAAAGGAACTTTAGAAAACTGAAATAGATGATGATTTTTTCAGCTCACTGTATCCATGGCAGAAATGAACTCACTTTCAAAATTCACCTTTTGTCAAGAAGCATTGAGTCTTAAAAGTCTGAGCTGCAACTATTACCTTTTACCCTATCCAAGCAAGGCTGTATCTACAGAACATTTTCTGCTATTTGAAAGGTCCCATGCAAGAGAATTTTCTCTTAGTTTAAGACCCTATATCCAAGTCTTGTCTACTTGATACTGGTAGGGAATTTTCCCTTCTTCCTATCATGTCCTGTTTTCTCTCTCTCCAAGCACATTTATGTGACCCTGCCTACATCCTTCAGATACTTGTAGACTCATGCCTGCTATTTTCTTATCTCTTTGCCAGCTTATATCTAAGCATCACTTAATCTTCATAAATCAAACCCATACCAAATGATCTGATCATGTCTCTACTCTTCTTTGAGGCCTCTGATTTTACAGTGTTTGGCATTGGGATGCCAAGAAATTAACAGCAACCTTCCAGCTGTACCTAAGCCAGGATGGTTAGTGTGATGTCCACTGAGAATGGCATGGGTCTTTTGCAATGCAAGCTGGCTGCCAAAAGTTACATGTAGATTGTCTTCCTATACCACCTCCCAGCCTTTCCTTACATGGCTGCTTCTGTGTGTCCTTTGGGGATATTTTTTCCTGAGTGCTGGTGGACTATATTATTCCAGTTTCATTATGTTATTTCGTGGCCACATTGCTAATCTCTGTAGGTGCCACAGGGTACTTTCTCTGTTCAGTAATATTCAAAACTCCTCCCATTTTAGCATCAACACCATCTTGCTGTACTGTGCATTTCCCCTGCTTACTTATATGGGACTTGCTTTCACTTTTCTCCAACCTTTTCTTCCTATTCTCCCATATTCTTCCCAGACTATTTTTCCTTTAAAAAGACTTCTATAGGATTTCCTTTTCCTTTTTTTTTAAAAAAAAAACCTCTATTCCTCTTTCTACATATGCATGTTAGGTTTATATTGATTTATACTGGGCTACTGCTAATACGTAGTCTCCTTGAAATAGCTACAGACAATGATGGGTCTGCCCACATGCTGAAAGATGTAGCAAAAGGTAAGTAAAATTCATTAGATGAAACAGCAAGTAGGCAGCACATCTACCAGGGCACGCTCCCAGGATGGTTTCAGTTTGGATATGAATCATTCCCTGTACAATCCACTGAGGATGGAGGGGGACAGTCTCCTTACTTCTTGCTTTTAGGTGGTGCTAGATGAGAAAGCTCCTGTTTTATCTCAGTTCAGACTTGCCAAAAGGACTATGCTGGAGCTGCTCTGCACTTCTGCCTTTCCTCAGCTCCTGCATGGGTGGGGAGGCAGGAGCAGCTCAGTTCAGCCTCCTGAAACCTGCCACCTTTGAGGACATTGATACCATTGGGTAAGGGTATTCCCAAGGCTCATCTCAGGACCAGGCTTGTCCCCCTCCTGCATGGCACACGCCCTGAGCATAGCCATAGAGTGCCATGGAGGGGCACACAAGCCCCGCATACCTCTTCAGCCCCAACACTTAGGGTCCTGGCAAAAATGTGGGGAGCCCCCAGGCCTTGTGCAGAACATTAGTGAGGGGACTCTTGGGCAGGAGACAGCTCGGATGGCCTTCAGGCCTCTCCAGAGGCTGCTTTCAGTGCCATATGGATGCCAACTTCAAGCCCGGTAGTTGTGGTTGCCTTCCCTTCACCCTGACTTTGGAAAATTGTCATGCCATGGTCTCCAGCACTCCATTCCCTTAGCGCATCCAGTGAGGCAGTGGCTGGATATGGACTAGTCCATGCCTGTCAAAATGCTGGATGGGAGGCAGAGCATGAGGGGATGCTGGACAACTTCCCTGAGCTTTCAGGCTCCAGAGAAGAACTGACCCCTTTTTTCTTCTGAAAAATGAAAGAATTGCAGAGACAATAAACAAAGGGCTGCATTAAAACCTCGTTCGCAGGAGATCATGAAGATTACAGTGATATTGTACTCCCCTGCAGGAGGAGAGATTAAGAGTG
The DNA here is from genome assembly GCA_013401315.1 of Balaeniceps rex. Taxonomy (NCBI): domain Eukaryota; kingdom Metazoa; phylum Chordata; class Aves; order Pelecaniformes; family Balaenicipitidae; genus Balaeniceps; species Balaeniceps rex. The sequence continues at coordinate 137,076 of VYZW01023061.1, forward strand.
TTACAGGACAGATTTACAAACCCTGGAGAGAATTAACTATCCAATGGAAATCTTTGGCAATCCCCTTCCCTTCCTCTTCTGGGTCTCACCCTGGCTTCTGGTAACACTTAGTACAAAACCACCAGCTCTTGCTTATTTTCATGTATACTCTACTTTCCCCTGAACCCAAATGAAACATCAAAGATCTGGCTCAAGCACTTGCAAGTAAAAATAGCTCTAAAGCCAATATATTTAAGGCCCTTGAATGATATCTCTGAAATAATTCATCCAAAGCCCATGAGAAGGGAATGGTGTTGTTTGTTGAAGGAATGTGCGTTGTGCTGATAGTGGGAAGTACTGACATGTAAACAGCAATGGGTGATACTGCAAAACAAAAGGAAGCTGAGAAAAGGGGCATGAAGACTGCATTGCACTGTATTGTGGAAGAGGAGCAACATATATTTAAGATAAAAGCCAGTTTCAAGCTGCCTTTATTTTCTCTTCCGCTCTGATCCTTCTCTCCCCTTCTTAGAAATTCAGATTTGAATGTGTCTTTCTTGGTACATGAGAGTATGGTATATCTTGGTACCTCTGTGGTACACAGGAGCACGACCCTCTCTCTCCCATACAGTACTGCAATTTGTTTATTACCATCCAGAACTCATTTATTCTCTGAGACTTTTGCCCATTTTGGAAGTAAGATAAATCAAGACTATGAAAGCATCAGACACAAACCATGTAGTCCCTTCGTATCAGCCTTTTGTCTCTGTTGCTTTGTATTTGAACAAAACACTATGCTTTCTACTCTCTGTCACTACAAACTTCTGCCTTAAATTCCTTTACTTCACAGGTGAATAACGTTTCCTCTTCCCATCTTCTAGTAACAAGATAAATGCAGCTTTGCAGTCATTATTCCTTACTGCATTTCTCACTGAGCTCCAGAAACTTGGGCGAGGATAGCTCAAGCCATTGCAATAACATTGCCAGGTGGGATTTTCTGGGAGAGATCAGTATAAGTCCTGTCTTCCTCTGATCGGATATTTTTCATCACCATTTCTCAGCAAATGGTTCCCAAATGCAACATTTCTAATTAATCTTTCTCAGATATCATGGAGGGGGGCTGCAGGGTATTCCACAGACTCTCGCCTGTCTTGACAGACAATTTATGAAATCTCTGGAGTTGTGAAGGAGGCTCTCTTTTATAGGATGGTACTCGAAAGAAGGTGGAAAGTATACTTGATTTTAAGTACAGACACACATCCTTCAAAGGTTGCTACATAGAGAAAGCCATTGAAGTGCGAATATATATCCTCATGGCTCAGCAGTGAGGAACACGAACATGGCCATATGGAGCAGACGCAGGTTTCAGAACACTCCATGAACAGTGCAGTCGAGAGTCCCATTAGTTGAGCCAGAGAAGAGGAGAATAATGGGTCAAAAATGGCCAATTACAAAGGGACAAATGCTGGAGGGTGTGAAAAAAACAGACCTATGCCTTGCAGCCCTCAAGGCTGCTCTATTAACATGAGGACTCACTGCATTTATTTAAGCAGGATGAACAAGATAAAAAGAGCTTGTTGGTGTTGGATGCTGAGGCAGTGTTTAAGACATCCCTGACTCACAGCTCACAAGCCGGGACTCGTTTTTCGAGTTCAGTCCCTGTTCAGATAGGATCAGGGAATGTCTCTGGGCTGGATTGCAAAGGAAGCAGAATCTTGCCAAATATGCTCTGCCCACAGCACGGTCCAGACCCGTCAGATGATATTTCTTCTAATTTTACTAATGTATGCTTGGCCCCGATTCCATGCTACCTGAGGCTACAGCTGTAATAAAAACACGGCACACATGCTGTGGGTAGGTGCCTGCAGCTGGTGGGAGTTGAGGCACGTGAAAACGAAAAACACAACCCTTTCTTAATTGCAGCATAGAAATCAAGAAATAATATTCTTCTGATTCCCTGCCTTCTCCCTCTTTCTGTGGCACACCCTCACCCATACCCCTGTCAGTTGCCAGAGAAGATGACAACAGGTTTCCTCCTTAGGTAGGTTGCTCCATACCCTAAGCAATGCCTAGATTTTAAGGCAGAAGTGGGTTTGTATGCCACACACAACTTGTGTTCAGGTGTGGCTCCTATTCTAGGACCATCCCACGTACACACCTTGTGGGTTGCACTGGTGGATGGGGTGTTGGTGGTCTAATCCCTACCTGAGGATGAAACCGTCAGGCTACTGTCCTGCCACGGTCACGCAGGACGTCTGCTCCTGGGATAGAGTGAAAGAGCCCTTGACACACACTTGTCTCCTACCCATGAGCTGCTTCTCTGGGGGAGGTGGGTTGTATTGCAGCTCTGGGCTGTGTGAAAATCTCACTAAGCAGCTCATGAGTTTAGCAAAGTTGGACTTCTTTGGGCTATGAGCCCTCCTGAATATGCAATTTATAGCAACATCACCACTGTGTAGAAAAGAAATTAAAACTGAGGCTCAAGAGAAGGCGCTGGCTTAATGGAGAAAAGCAAAGCTAGTACTAGCATCTGTGGGAGTAGGAGTAGTGAGGGGATGTGGGGAACATATTGACTTTAACCAAGAAACAGTGCTGAGCCTGGGACTTGACCTCTGGTTGTTTCTGGGCCAGGTGTGCTGCCTGGGTCAGGGTGTTCACCCTAGGGGAGAATACCTCCAGCTACAAGTACTGACCCTCATCCTGAAAGGGAAGGGGCAAAGAAGAACTCCTTGACACAGCCTTGTTTCTGCTCTCAGGGTGTAAACACAGGCATTAGAGGAATACTCCATCAAAGGACCAGAACACATTGAGGTACAAATATCGTGCTTACCACTGAAAACAGCCAGCCATTGCAGCTCTTGACCTCCCTGTCGCATCACCCCGCTAACACATACTCCTGATATCACTTGTTAGGGGCCGCCTGGCTCTTGATGGCTTTTCCTGCTGGAATCCTTTGCAGAGAGAATCAGCATGGGTTAGAGAAGCCCGTGGGTAGTGCTGAGAAGGCTGTTTATGTGCTGGGAAATTTGGGATTTCTATGGACCTATAGAAGTTTCAAGCTTCTGACATGAGACCAGATCCTTGTTTCCAAGTGTATAGTGAGCATTGCAGATATCAGGAGTATTGCAGTCTAAAAATTTACATTCATCACATATAGCACGGTCTATTCTTGTTGATTTTCAATGACAGCATGTTATTTACCCACAGGATTTTTTTGCTGGCTGATGTTTAGCAACTCCGCCTGCTGATGCCCAACCCTGGAGGATGATACGCAAGTAAAGATGATGCAAGAAATAGAAAATGGTCACTTCCTTCTTCCACTTCTTCTTCTGACTGATTTCACACAGTTAGTATATATTAATGATTGCTTTTTTCACTGGTCTGTGCTGTCATTTGTCTCAGATGCCTTAAAAACATTTGCCCAAGCAATGCACTGTCATATCAGAAGGAGTTTCTTTTCTTCACTCTCTCCAGGGGAACCTCCACCCCTCTCTAGGCAAAACACATGAGATGCTAAGGCTTAAAATTTATGGAGCCTGATTTAAAAGCCAGGACATCTCCTGGTCTCAAGGGAAGGGAAATGACCCTTGGCTTATTTTGCAGTCACTCCTTTTCAGAGAAGGAAGTGCTAATAAGAGCTCACTTGAGGCGCAACAACTTAGGACAAACGAAGGCCAAAAAGCAGCTGGGTAATTGCTATGACTGGGAATAAAGAGGAGCCAAGGAGAACACATGAGAAGTTTCCCTTGTGAGCGGTGCTCTGCGAGCGATACACATCAGCAGTCACACTAATGTCTGAGGAGGGAGCTACCGAACATCCAGAGCTGCCCCTGCGGCGGCTGCTTCCCCTCCCAAACCAGCTCAGCTGGAGCCTGTTACAGGAGCTGGGCGGTGGGGACAGGTCCACGGTTGCAGCAGGAGAGAGGAGACAGAAGGGAGAGGCAGCACTGGGAAAAGGAAATGCGTAAAAAATGCTGCAGACGTTGGTAGGAGTTAGACACGGAGAGAGTACATCACACACCCTGCAGGTATGTGAGCGCTCGAGCAGTTTGAGAACAGCTCTGAAACCCAGTCATGCTCACCCAGGGGACACCTCAGGTGAGATTTCAAAGCACAGCATCCTCAGGCTCTTGAGAGCTCTCCTGGAGGCGCATCGGGGCACTCGCTCCAGCTGTGCCCAGCATCTTCCCTTCATGACGAGCCTTCCCACAGCCTCCCCAGTGGGGACCTGTCCCCTTAGCTGTGCCACCTCTGAATGCCCCAGCCCCGGGTGCCCCTCCATGCACCCCAAAAGTGACGATGCTCCAGGCCCCATGGGGCACTGTGCACACACAGCAAGATGGACCCAACACATGACGCAGCTGTAAGTCAGAGGGGGCCATTAGTTTGTCTTACCTGGCTTGGCAATCACAGACCATCAGATTTCACCCAAGTACTGGGTCCGATGACTTGGTTAGGCAAAATGTCTTGGTCCTCTGAATGCTATAGGGTCTCTCTCAGTCGAAAGTCTGGGAATGGGATAGACCGATCCTGTTGTTGTCTGGTGCCTCATCACTGTCAGAGAAGGGCTTGGGTGAGCTGTGCCTCCATGATACCAGCAGGCAACCAGCAACCCACTACTGTAGAGGAAGGCAAAAAGAATCCAGGTCCTTGCTCGCTGATCTGAGGAAAAAACAGTTTTGAACCTCAAACACAGTAATCACTTTGACCCTCAGCAAGCTAGAGTCAAGAGTCAAAAGGGGATGTGGCAACACTGCCATGTACAACCGTTGCACCACTTTTCTCGTTGCACTTCCACTTATTGCTCAAGCACAGCCCATGACCCTTCTGGCCAGGATTTGCCAGCATTATACTGAATAAAAGTTCAGAGTGATAGTGTATAACATCCTCATTAGTAGCTGTTAATAGTTCCCAGACAACATGTAAAATGAACGTAAGTAATTTCTTAATGAAAGACTTGATGCACACAAAAACTTGTGCGTGCCATTTGAATACTATAAAAAGCTTATAAGAAAATCTATTGTCAGGCAGTAAATCTAGGAGTCCTAGACAATAAATTCTTTTTTGTTCCTCATTTATAAGGCTTTTTCTTGCTGTTACATACTATGAAGTCTCAGAAGGGGTTTTGCTGTTATGTACGTGTGTAAACACACATTCCCACCAGATCTTTCAGAGATGATGCCCCTCTGTAGTGTCCTTATCTTATAAGAGTGAGGGAATGGTAGCACCTTGGCCTCTCCCCAACGAGCAATTCATCAATCAATAGAGCTGATTATCCTGCTGTATTTAGCGTTGGTGTGGCCTCACTTGGAGTACTATGTGCAGTTTAAGAAGGATGCTAAGGTACTTGAATGCATCCAGAGGAGGGCAACAAGGCTGGTGAAAGGGCTGGAAGTAATGTCCTGTGAGGAGCAGCTACGGAGTTTGGGCTTGTCTAGTTTGGAGAAAAGGAGGCTGAGAGGTGACCTCGCTGCTCTCTACAGCTTCCTGAGGAGGGGACGTGGAGAGGGAGGTGCTGATTTCTTCTCCCTAGCATCCAGTGATAGGACATGTGAGAATGGTTCAAAGCTATGCCTTCAGGAGGGCTCATGGCCCAAAGGGGAGGTTCAGACTTGGCATTAGGAAATGTTTCCTTACCAAGAGCGTGGTCAAACACTGGAACAGGCTTTCTCGAGAGGTGGTCGATGCCCCATGCCTGTCAGTGTTTAAGAGGCATTTGGACAATGAACGCCCCTAATAACATGCTTTAACTTTTGGTCAGCCCTGAAGTGGTCAGGCAGTTGGACTAGGTGATCGTTGTAGGTCCCGTCCAACTGTAGTTATTCTATTCTATTCTGTTCTGTTCTGTTCTGTTCTGTTCTACTCTATTCTATTTCCTCTGCCAGAGACCTTTCCCTTTAGCCGTCAGCTGCTGCCAAAGGCCCCTGCTTGCCTTCCACACATGCCACAAAGACCAACTCTCCTGGGGGACAGGTTGGTCAAACTGAGTCCACAAGAGAGAACTGCTAAATGACAATCTACTCTCTCTGCGCCCTGGTTTGGTGAGTGTGACTGAGTGCGACCTGCCAGCTCAACTGCCTACGGTAACGTTCTGTCCTGGGGAAATGACACCTGAGCATTTCCAGTAAGCGCTGCACCCTTTCACTGGCTGTTTCTGGGAACTCCCAGCTGACTCACCCAATCCTCTGCAGCCGTACACGCATTTCCTACTGTTTGTCTCTGGAGAAACAAATCTGCATGCACCCCCTTAGAGCATGTGAGGTATGCCAACAAGGCCAATCAGCCAGACAGAAGAGTATTTTCAGGAACACTTCAATCTGCAGGTCTGTCCCTTTTGCTGTCACATTGGGAACCGGAAGCATCCTGAGCCTCCAGAGGAAGGTGGCAAATAAACAAAAAATATACTCTCAGAATGCATCTGCTACTGTAGGAGCTACAAGCTTGTATTACTGACATATTCTAAAGACAGAGCCACGTATGTGATAAACACATTGAGGACAATTGCAGCTGGCCTTCTTTTCCATAATGTCCAGGAAGAGGGAGAACAGGAGTTGGATTCAGAGGGAAGAGTACCCCACATACCATGCAATCTTGCCCTATTGTACATACTCACTTCACTGAGGAGTATTCCCAGTAGCTGGATCAAAGTACATCATGCAGAAAAACATCCTTTCTTGCTACAACAAAGTGGCAAGGTGAAAAGTCAGTGGACTCCTTACTGCAAGGCTGGGTTTGCCAGGCTTCACGTTGTTTGATCGTGTTGAACCTTCACTAGCAAGACTGAAAAGCCCCCCCAGTTCCCCTCTGTCAGATCTCTTCTAGGTGGAATCACCCACCTGCAGTGATTAAGTCACTTCTCAACCTGCTATCTGACAAGCAAAAAGCATCCTGGTCCTCAAACCACAAAGCTCATTTTCCAGCTGTAGCCTCACTTCACTGATCCTCCTTTACACCCTCCAGTGTCTTCATGTCCTCTTGCTGCCCTGGCACAGGCCATTCTTGTAACAGATGCAAGGTTGCTTTCCTGAGTGCATGTCACTCCACCTTCCATGCCTCTGTGAAAGAATTAGCCTTTGCTTGTCACCCCACTGCATGGAGGGCATCTCTTGACGTCATTGGCATCGCTTCCCAAAGCAGGCTCCCATCCTGGAGGTAGAGCCAGGGTTTACTTGAGTTGAAGAGCTTGCAGCTCTGCCAGGCTTTCCAGATAGCATTTGTCAGAGCGTAAGTAGTTTAAGCGAACAGAAACATAAAGAACAGGCTGACTATCCCTACCCCTCACTAGCCAACTTCTGCACATGTTCCCCAGTAAAATTCCCAAACGGGGTCGAGGCATTTAACTCATTATCATCATAGAGTTCCCCCCAGAATGAAGGCTGTTCAGACAGATGACAAACACTATGTCTAAGTAATACGGATCACCAAAATCCACTGCTGCAACACAGCTGCTTTGGACTGGAACACAGCAGCTATGCCAAGTCAGGGGTGTTACACAACCCTTGCCTAGAAAGGAGGAAATCAACAAAACTTCTCTGGTTTAAACTGCAGCAGAAAATTAAGTAAGTTAAAATTGGGCTTGGCCAATGACACTCAGACTTCAACATCTGGGAATGGGAGATCGTGTTGATTCTAGTGGCCACAAGCCACCAGGAAATTAAAAGTAGCTTTCTATTTGGGAGGCTGGAGGCCAGCAGCGCCATGGCCCCTACTAGCACTGAATTAGTCCTAGGGTGACCCAGCCTGACAGCACTTCCTGCAACATCTGGATTTTCTTTGGATGTCTCTGCCAAGTTGCAGCTTGTTCCAAGCCTGCTGAGTTCATGAGACCTGAAAACAGACAGCTGGCCGAGAGCTGGCAGCATCAAAGGCAAGAATTGTGCTAAGGGCTGGGTTATCCATTTGCAAGCAGCCACGTGGGCATCTGCACAGACCAGGCACAGGCTGCCGGGGGTGGTCCAGGCTTCACTCGTGTTAGCAGCCCCACCACTGTGTGGCAGTGGCAAGGATGCACAGGGACGGCCAGGTCCTGTCTCTGTCCCTGACAGCTTTGCCCAAGGGTGGCTGCACACGCAGAGCAGCCTACCTGCAAGCAAGCTCCAACAGGAGCAGCTCGCAGGGAGGGATTCGCACTCCGTTACACAAGCTGACAGTGCGGGAGGGTGAGTCACGACACCTGGGAGGGCAGCTGAGCAAACAGGGCTCCCCCGGGAGAGAGGCGCCTCTGTCTCTCCCTGCCCATTCCCTGCAGCCCCTTGGATCAATCTTGTCCACGGGCACCAACTCCAGTTGAATATTCCTCATCTCTTGTGCAAACTTCCATCCAAGCAGGGTGCTTTTCTACAGATCCATTTAAAATGTCGGTGCCCTCTGCAAACCACAGGGCATCTGCATTGCGGCAAAACAACAGATCCTGTTTGCAAAAAAATCCTTTGGACTATCGGGATGGTCCTACAGGACACACAGGTGTGTGAGGACATGAGCAAATGCTGCATTGCCCAGTGGCACCTGCGGCAGTGGGTCACAATGGCTGGCGGGGCCCGTCGGGGTGTCCATGCTGGCGGTGGCACGGTGGCTGGCATGCATTACAGGTGTTTCCTCAAAGGCACAGCTGCTCGGGCTGAGCTGAATTTTTGAAGAAGAAAGCAAAGCCCTGGTGTAGTGTTTTTGTGCACGTGGAGGGTGTGCCGCGGAGCCAGAGTGTCTGGGACAGCCGCGGTCAGAGGAAGCCGCTGCGGCTGCTCGCGGAGGAGGAAGTCGGTGTCCCAAGGCTGGAGGCAGGGCGAGCACTGGTTTTTCCTGGAGAGAGGAGGAGGTGATGGGAGGGGGGACCCAGAGAAGGGAGCCCAGCCTGAGAAAAGAGCACGGAAGGAAGAGGCTCAGAAAGTGCGCTGCTGATGCAGACGTGGAGGAGAGGGCTAGGAAAGGATCTTGTCCCTACAGCTTGTCCCTACGGAGAGGAGGATGCAGTTTTTGTGAGATGTGGGAGAAAGGGCTGAGGCTTCAAGCTGGAGGGAGTGGAAGGAGCAGGGACATGTCGGGCAGACACAGCTGGGGGAGGTGGAAAACTGCTTCCAAGTGGAAAACAATGCCGGAAATGGTGGCTGGAACCGGAGGGTAAAAACCGAGAGAGGGAAAACGTCACTAGTGACTGAGAGTCATCATTCAGTGCTGCCACAAAGGCCCAGGCTGAAATGTGTGTGAGCTGAGAGGCATCCTGGAGCCGCCAAGGTGAATAAAAACCCAAAACTTTGCCCTCAGGTACCTGTAGCAAACACGTAATCGGTCTTACCTTGTATACCCATGGCTTCATTTCACCATCATTTTTGTTTCGCTCAGTTAAAACCCTTAAGCTTTACCTGGCACGATTTAAATGCGATGAAAGGGAGCGCAAGAGCAGGGAAGGGGCATATATTTTTTGCTGGAAAATCCCCACGTGCCTGTACACAAGCAGAGAGGAGACCAAAGTCACGCAGTGAGAAGCAGGCTAGAAACACCCAGCAGTACATGGGGCAGGTCACCAGCATGCACCATAGGCATCTCCTCCGCTGCACAGAGAAACCAAGCCAGCAAATAATGGGGTACGCAGCCCCCAGGGCAATGACAGCTAGCCATGGGGCAATGCCAGGGCAGGATTTCTAGGGAGCTGGGGCAGAGAAGAGGTCTGCTATCTTGCAGCCACACAGAACAGCTCCCAGAAAAGGGGTCAGAGAATGGTGCTTTCTGGATATGGGTTTTACTAGTCAGTTCTGCTAAGCCAGACCCAAATGCTTCCTGCCCAGGCCAGCCCAGGATTAAAAACTGTGTCTGTTGTTGGGTCCTAACACCTATATCCCTTTGGATGTACCCGAGAGATGCCCTAATCAACTACTGGTTGAGTAAACTCCTTACCCAAGGGCAGCACAGCATTTAATGACAGCCTACGGTGCAGCTGGCAGCATCCAGGGTCTTTGCTCTCCAGTGCGTGGCAATCCCTTGGTTTATTCTGCTCAGTCCCTGGCACTCACTGCCATCAAGGGGTTTGCAGAAATGGATGTGGGAGATGACTGATGCGAAAGCTCAGCAGTGTCAGGACGGATCTGCAGAATGCTGTGTTTGGCTCAGGCTGGCTGGAGTTCAGCAAAAGGATGTGTAACTGAAGAAGTGTGTCTTGCTGATGTGGTTCATAAGTTGTGGGCTGCGGGCTGAGTTTCTCATGTTGGCATCTGATGTGTGCCCAGTGAGGTTTTAAAACAAGCAGCTCCAAGAACAGCCAAAGAGGCAGAGCCGAGCTGCCCAGGGCTGTGTGTCTTGTGACTGGAGACTCCGGTGTCTAATAAAGCACGAGATGCGGCTGTGGCTGGGCTGTTACAACATCTTCTGTAGACACCCTTTGTGCCTGCTGTGGTTGAGGTAATTTTGCAGCTTTTCCCTGCAAGCTAATGAGGCTTCTCTCTCCTTAAAGCAGAGACAGGTATTCACAAAAATATGAGGAGTGTAGCACATCTGAGAGCCCGCCCCTTCTGCCAAATGTTTGTTACAAGTGGCCAAAATGATCAAAAGTTGACCTGGAGGGAAAAAGAATGATAGAAACATGCCTGCAAATCCTGACTAGAGGAACTGCATGATACTAAGCTACAAAATTGTAACTTTTTTAAAAATTAAGTAGAGTTTTATTAAGGAGTGGCGTGTATTGTGGCTATCACGTACAGAATTTGGATGTATTAAATATTTCTAAAATTATATGGCACTCTGTTGTATGTTATTGTATGTCTGTTTGGGGTTTTTACCTGCAACAGCCCAACAATTAAGTCTGTATAATTCTTGCTAAACCATCCTGCAAGGTCAGAATTTTGGTCTGCGCTTCAGCAAAGAGAAGAGCTGAAGTCCGTGAAGAACTTGTCAAGCTGGAAAACATGTGGCACCTGCATTCTCCCATCACACATGGGAGAACAGATACTGGTTTTTCACACCAGCATTTTCCTAAGAGTGTCTGCAATACCTGTTCTGAGTACTGGCAGTCTGTGAGAGGAGGTGACAATGTCCCAGGCACTGGCATAATTTGTAATATCATGGAGCTGGCAATGGAAAGTGTCTAAAAATGTCTTCCTACAAACAAGATCTAAATTCACCATTTCTGCTCCTGATGAGCAATACCTGAGGTGGTTCTGGATGTCCTCTTGATTTTTAAATGTGACTTGGAGAGTGTTAATATTAATTACAAGTAATAAGAGCTTTGCAGGTTCTGCTGATTTGGATGGAAAAGCAAAGTATATCCTGTCTTGTGTCGTGATTCAGCCCCGTAATTGGTGGTTTCAGTTCTGATGGCAAAAATCACCATGGTAGTAGAGATGCAGGAATAGTAAGCTGCTGTTCAGATTCCCAGCCTGATCTTTACTGGCTGAGTTGTAAACCTGAAACTTGTACAAAATAAAAGCTGTATCATCTTTCTTAGCAGACAGGGAATTTATAGAGCACAATATACAATTACCCTACAACATATATTCCTTTCTTTAGGAAGACTAAAGTCTTTCACTAGAACTCTCCATTAAATACGGAAAATTTAGTTTAAATGGATTAAATATTTGTCACAGAAAAGAATCTTGGCAAATATATGTGCATATATGTGTATGTACACATACATGTGTATATATATACACACACATGCACACATATATACATACATAAAAACACGCATACATATTTTCATGAGTTGGCCATTTCTCACTGCAAGAGCCTTCTGTTAGTGCTGGGTGCAGGTGTTTGCCTGCTAAAAATAGTATATGCATGATGTTCAGGCAACAGTTCTTATCAGCCCTGCCTGCCAGTGGCTGCATACCCCCAAGTATTACCGAGCTTTTACAACCTGCCTGAATAGCTGAAAATAAAGACCTTCCTTAAGAAAACTCAAGCTGGACAGCTTGATCTTAGGCACCTTTCTCCCTGCTTTCAGTCTGAAATCAGCTTTATATGAAGCAGGGAGGAAAATCCCAATGAGAAACTGGTAAAGGATGAGGAATGCACTCAATACAGAGATCCAAAGGGAAATAAAGGTGTGGCTTGTGTTTCATCTTTAAGCATGAGATAAGAGCATGGCCATGAAATACCTCAAAGAGAGACATTATCAAAACCTGAACCATGTTTTCTCTTACAGCAGCCTTTGTTCAGGGAACCTAACAGTAAGGTCTAGAAATCAGAGCCATGCTGAATATATACCAGAAGGGCATTTTTATATCTGTTAAGTCAATGCACAGGACCAACAGCGAGCACCTACATGTGTGGGACATCTATAGATTTAAAAAATATCATCAGATTTTGCACAGGTGCAATAGAGAACCGTAGAAATGAGCAGCAAGCTGCCCAAAAAGCCTGTTCTGTTTCACTCAAGGAAAACTGCATGGTCACTTGGTGAGTAAGCACATTCCCAGGGAAAAGACATATTCATGCAGAGGTTTGGAGCCAGGAGGGACTGAGGCGCAGGGTGATGTAACCCCACCAGCTCAGAACTGGAAGCTGCACTGGGCCAGCACATCCATTTCTGGGTTTGACCCTACTGCAGCAAGCTTGGTTCGATCTGCACCCAACCTTACCAGTTGTGCCTTACCAGTGAGAGTGCTTATTCACTGGAACAAACTGGGCAGGGGTTTGTTAGCATCTACCTCTTTGGTCTGTCTGGAAGCTTTACTGTAGCCTCAACGCAAGTTACAGGGCTCAGCTCAGGGGTCAATGAATTAAATGCCATGACCTATAACATGCAGGAGGTCAGTCTAGGTGACCTAACTGTCCCCTTTGGCCTTGTGCTCTATGAATACTCCTGCAAGACCAACTGCCTTAATCCCTTACCAAAGAGATGGGGGGATACTGATCTTCTCTCGTAAGACTTTCCATCTCCATTACGGTGCACACTCTTAAGCAGCTCACGTTCACCCATATGGTCAAGCACATACTTTGCATTTGTCTTCTGCTCTAGTGTTAATGATCCTACCAGATGCATTCACATATGACTTCAGGAAATTCACCCAGCATGTGCAGTCATTTTGGAATAGTGCATCGAGTAAGAGATACTGGCTTTCGGGGGGTGAGCCGGGGGAGCTCGTAATGACTCATTCCAGCGAATTTCATAGAACGAAAGACAAATAGGTGAATTCTCTTCTTTCTGGCAAAGTTTCCTGCCACCGACACAAGTGTCTCTTCAAACAAAGGATTTTCCCCCTCCTCAGATGTCCTCAGACTCTGTATTTGTAATATCTGATAACACACATTTCCATAGCAACAAACAGTGATGACCCAAACACAGGATTATGTGACTTCACTCAGAGTCAAGCAGAATATTAACAAGGATACTGATAGCTAATACTTTCCACTTCTGTGGCACCTCCCTGCAGAGGATTTCAGGGAGCTTTACGCACATCATCCCCAATTTACAGATGGAGAAATGAAGAGGATAAGAAGTAAGCAACCTATTCTGAGATCAAGAAAAGAGGCTGGGCTCAGAGCACCCAGGAGGGAGGGAGGAGAAGAGTGGCAAAGACCAGGTCTTCTGGGCTACAAGCAGCACATGGACGTGATAAGGTCCTGCTCTCCCCCATCCCTGAGAGCTGCTTTCTTTGGGATAACACATCCACCTGGATGCTTCCCATCCCCTTTCTCTGTTCCCTTAGAGGATTCTCTGGGGTAAAACAGTATTTGTAGGTCCAGCTGCCCTCTGTTAGCAGGCAGCGGGCCAGCATTAGCCCTCCCTAACAATCCCCAGGCTGCTGGACCCATTGTGACTGGGCCCAAAGGCATGGAGGTTTCATTCATTCAAAGTGATTTACTTCAGGTGGTGCAAAGGCAGAGGCAGTTTGCAAATACAGGGCGCCTGGTCTCAGACCTGAAATACACGAAATGCAAATCCAGGAGATTAAACTTCAGCAAAGGGATGTTAAAGCAGCAAATGGGTGAACAAGCACCATGTAATGCTCTACTGGAGTCGAGGGAGGGGAGAGAGATCCCAGCGTCTGAACTTGTGAAACACATCATGGAAAACAACCTGTATCTCACTGACGGCAAGTTGAAAAGACTGTTACATCTTCAGAAACTCAAGGAGTCTTTTAATTTCAAAAGAAGTTTAATGAATATGATAAAAGGAAGCACATCCCTATCTCTCCTCCCTCAGATAATTGGGTGTAAATACCAGCTTCTTTTCATGCATCAAACCTTTTATCTGTAATTAGAATTGGCTTCATTCAGATCCACTGGTATCCCATGCAAAGAGTTCTGGTGGTGTAATAAAATGCCATGTGATTATTTATTTATTGTTATAATACATGTCAGAACAACTTCCAGAGATTTGTCTGGGTTTAGAAATGAAGCTCTGAAGGGCTGCTCTAAACTGAAGCCCAAGAAGAGGTCCTTTTTTGTGTCTCTGCGATACTGTGCTATCATGGTTTTCTGTTCCCCATGTTCGAAGGACAGGCAGAATTCCTTCAGTGAAGCACTTGGGCATGCGTTTACCTCCAAGTATTGTAGAAAGTGCCTTTAGAAACCAGGAGAAGTTAACCACATGCTTAAACCACGCTTGAAATAACCTGATTTTATGGTATGCTGAGAGTTTCAGAAAACCAATAAAGCTTTAAAAAAAGCAGATCAAATAAAACATTTCTTTCAGCCCTAATAATTCATTTCACCTTGGTGACTCGGAGACTTCTTTTACAGGAAAGCAAAAGGATAATTTGGGGGGAAAGAGGCCAGAGTCACAGAGGTCTTTGGAAGTGTGCACAGGGTAGAGAAGCAGGGACTGGGTGCTACCTGCATGCTGCAGCCCAGTGAGTAGAGTGCCCACCTACTGCATGGCAATCCCCTTTTGCTGCACTTTTGCACCACGTAAACCTCGTCTCTTCCTTCCTTCTCCCTGGGTGAGTGCCCCAAGCACCCATTTGCAGAGCGCTGGTTGCATGAAACCTGTTTTTTAGGGTCCCTCTCAGAAGTCTGTAGCTTGCAGGGGGGCTGTTGGAAATCCATGCGATGTGATCTCCACCCTAAAGCAAGCAAGTGGTTTCTTATGTTAGTAATGCTGAGCCAGATATAACAGGAGGAGGGCTTCTTTTCAGACCTGCAGGTGTGTCACATATTACAAGAGCACCAGAGAAAAGCGTCCTATGCTCAGTCTGCATCTTCTCACCAGAAATAAGCCTCCCATCACCTTTTTCTCCCTCCCATTCGAGATAAGTTTGGGTTTAAAAAAACAAAAGTACTTGGTTACTCTCAAGGTCTGTTAGACGGAACTAATAATATTCTATGACAGAAGACCTGACTGAGTTTAGAGTGGAATTTCTGCAGCAGACCTCGCCGAGGATTTGAGGCAATCCCGTATCCAGTTGCCATCCTGGTTCAGGAAATGCTGTCTATGTGTAACAAAAAAAGGTGCAACGTAAACCAACCGAGTGTTAAAGTTCTAAGCGAGCTCATAAATTAACATCCACTATGAAAGAAAATACGTGTACGTTATCGTGCGCAGTTATTGCACATCTCTGCTGGAGAACAGCTGCAAAATCCCTGAGCAGCTACTGGAGCCGTGGTCTCCACTACCCAACTCAAAGAGATTTTAGCTATGGCTCCCATACGCTCTCGAGAGTCAAAGTTGGCTTTGGAAAAAAAAAAAAACCAAACCATAGAAAAACAGCCTTACCGTGGACTTTCTGCATGCGACTTAAGGAGACAGCCCGTCAAAGGAGAATAGCTTTGGATTATAACTGCAAAGCACATTTTCTTGTGGCTCATTCTAAAGAAGAGACATTCGTTATTTTTGGAAGACACAGGTTGTTGGTAGAATTTGCAGAACATTTTGATAATGATGGAAAGCAAATTTTATTTTTATCCCTATGGCTGGGACAAAGTGGACAAACAGTGCTGTGTCCAACACAGGTCATGTCACATTTGTACCTGGATGCTAAAATGTCTCCAAACCTTCAAGTGAATTCAGGGACAGAGGCATTTCACGCAGGAACTTTTCTCCTGTCAGCTTTGCGGTACCTGTCTCCTGCCACACTCCTCCTATTAAAGCTACCCTAAAAAACCTGAAGGGAATGGGGATTTTGTATCGGTCAATGAGCTACCTAAAAACTGCGGAGCAAAACTGAGGGACAAAGAGCATCTTCCAAATAAATTAAACCCGGCAGTTAGAAGTGACTTGGAAGCCAAAGTGCGCAAGGTGGAAGCCAAAAGCAAGCTGCAGTGCGTCCTGCTGAAGTCCACAGGAATCATCATACCCTAAGTTGGTCACAATGGCCTTGCAAACTCCCCGCACTGCCCGTAGACCTGTTACAAGCAAGAGGCCTGTCTGAAAACTCAAGTGCATCTGTGTCCTCTGATACATCCAGATATGTGGACCAAAGAAGCTGTCCTGACAGCTGACATCCTGGACAGATGTCGGCCATATCCCCTTGGACCTCATTCAGGGCCCACAGTACCCCCAGTGCGTTAGGACCCTGTTGGCAGACTTGTCACTCATTGTTTTCTTCAAATGAAAAGCAGGATATGATGGGCTGAATTTTGCCCTGAATTCTGTGGATAGGATGACTCAGAGACTGGGATATATCGAGGGGAAAAGAAAGCAGGCTGTGTGCTTGCTGGGAGAAGGAAGGTCTTCGTAATAAGGAAGCTGATGCAATTAGCCCTCGCCGTTAGGGAGCCTGGGTAGCCTGCGCTTGGCTGCGGTGGCAGCCAGACACTTCTCCTCACTACGTCACCACAGACATTTCTCCAGTTAAGTCGATGAAGAAACATGGCAGGGGAAGTGACTTTGATGTTTGCTGCAGGCAAGAATATATAGACCAGCCAGTGCCTCATGCCTCACGCGCATGGCCAGGTCAGGGTGGATATTACACTACAGCCCGCAAGAATTGTAATACAGTGGGCTTGTGTGTGACCGAGGGAGGGACCAGATCCTTGGATGCTTCCTTCCCCACCCTGTCCCAGTACTTGCATGCACATATATTGCTTCTTCTCCCTCCTAAAGAGCACGGCCATTTCTAACTCGAGGCAGCACTCCCCAAGGGCTCAGCTCCAGGCTGACTAACATGCACCAGGCTTAATTTCCACCACTTACATTATATAGAATATTCCTTGTTACTACTTTTTTGTGAGATGGAAGAGAAAATAACTTTGGAAACCCCAGATGACTTAGACCTTCTGAAAAGAAAATGTTTAATTTCTTTCTAAGTTACCTAAGCCCTTCAGGAAAACTTGGAAGGAGGGGACTATGAAAAGAGGATGAGAATGGAATGAAAAAATGGTGTTTCCGAACAAAACACTAAAACAAAGAAATTCAAAATTTTGAAATCTTATTTGACCTTTCTTTCCATCATCTTCTTCAACCCCTCGCATCCTTCCCCTACACCGCACCCCTACACAGTACACATTTGTATTTGGCTGAGCCAAAACTCTTGGTAAATTCCACCTGTTTTCATGAAAGGCATCCATTTCTCCAAAACTCTGTGGGTTTGTTGAATGGACTGGTTTGCACAGAAACCCCATCCAGCTCTACCACTTAAGTCAGCAGAAAGCTATAGGTACATTTTTCTTTCATAAAGTGATTATTAAAGCCTTTTTCCATCAAATCCTCCTGGGAGTAGAGCCTAAGGAAAGGCTCAAATATGGGCTGAGCTGTAACATCGCTATTGCTCAGCGGGGAGGCTTGTCCCCAGGGTAACTCGCGCTGGATAAGTTTGTTTGCCATAAAAGTAAACACTGCTATAGTAACCTGCCCTGTGCAGAATGGCCCATGCCAGCAAATCTAATAATTCACTGCATTCACAGAACTAACTGCAGGGCAGATGCACCCAAACTGCCTTTAAAGGACTCACTTTTGAGCAGCACGTTGGTCAGTGCATGCTATTTTTCGAAGCTCATCCCATTATCTTCAGTTCTTGCCCACACTCTGGCCCAAACAGTCGCAGCTGCTCTTCTCCCAGCTCCCCATCTGGATGGTTTCTGTCTTCCTCGTCTTTTCCATTATTTCCTGACCCAGTCCACAATGAATTTCAGTTTCATTCTTCTTGGAGTCTTCACCCAGGCTCTGTATTTTTCTTACCTTGTAGTCACAGTCAGTCTTGCTGGCTTCTACCTTGTACCAGGGCTCTTCCTCAGACCTGCTTTGCCTCTTCAGCTCCTGCTGCCATTTCACTGCCTATTCCAGACTCCTTGACCAAGCAGCTGCCATCTCCTCAGCCTCTAGAAAGAGCATCTTTGCCCAGCCAGGACAAATGTCCTCCAAACCCCTCTGCCAAGGGCTCTGTGTCTCTCTACCAGTGCAAAATCAGTCGTTTCCTCATGCAGTTCCTGGAAATCCTTGCTGTAGGGTATTGGAGAGGTCAGACATTGCCATGAAGTCCATGCCAGATCACAACAGAAGAAATTATTGAGGGCTACATGAGTATAAGTCCCGGCCCAGGAAGTAAGAGTGCCATATAGTCCCAGAGGCTAGCAATATTCCAGCAACATACACATCTGCCGTATTTTTATCTTTTTACAAGTACCACGACCATTAGGTCAAGGCCAAGAGAGAGTTTTCTGGGCAAGATGGATCTGATGACAGAATTGGTACCACCCTTCTTATGTTTTGATGAACTTCTCCACATCTCCCCTTCCAGAGCGAGCTCTCAACCCCCAGCACTCAAGTCAGTTGGCCACCTCCTTCATGCCACCCATGTCCAGCTGATAAGGGAGGGGACAAGCTGAGCAAGTTCAACCACTTGGAAAGGTTGGGTTTGCCATAGGTCTGGACATCAGCTTGCCCAGACCTCTCCTTGGTGGGCTTGCTCTGATGTCCCAAGCACCAGTGGAGCATGGGGCTTGTCCTGTCCATGCTGCTGTTCCTGTCCTTGTGCTCTCCTGGTTTTGGAAGTCACTGGCATTTCCCCTCCTGCTGGTCTTTACATCTGCTGCAAATTCCCACAGCAGCAGCTCAGAAAGATTGAGATCATTTGGACTTGCTCATCCTGGTTTCGGGACCACCTTTTCTGTCTTTTAGGCATCTCTAAAGAAGCAGCTAAGCCCTGGGGAAAGTGGCAGGGTCTGTGAACGTAGCCAGTAGTAGACACTTTGTTTTTACTGGTCATCTTACACAACCAAGATCTGTATAGCTTTTAAGTCATCCCTCCACACACGTCTATAAACCCACTCCTCAGCCATTCAGATTAGGAGCAATGGAGAGGCAACCAATTCCCTCCCTACCTCATGCACACAAAAAGTATCACTACGTTAGGACATCTCATAAATAAAACATATGTCAGAAGTTTTCCTTGTGTCAGACACAGTAAACAAATGCATTCAGCCCTGTTTGAGCGAGCAGACTTATGTACCAATCAGTGCCGCAGGAAATCATGTTTATACCTGCACAGAAATTGCTCAAGAACAGTATGTCCTTCTGAAACTATTACCTCTGTCCCCTCCCTCTCTCCCCCAACCCCACCACGGCCCAGGCCTGGGAGAGCCAAGGCTATTTGGCCACGGGGTTGAAACTACACAAGTGCCGCACGCCTGGATGCCACGAATCTGTTTGTTCAGTGGCTCTGAGCCCTCTTCTCATTCCTCCTCCTTTCCGGTTGTTCTTTGCCTCCTCTCATTTTTTCCTGGGCCCAGATTACAACGGGATGCCTTTCCTCCTCCGAAAGACTGGAGAAACCCCAAGGAGAAGAAAATGGCCTTTTGGAAAGGGCAGGCAGTGCCCTTCCCACACAGAGGGGAAGGGAGTGGGTGGCGGGGCTGCACTGCTCTCCCATCCAGCACCCACTCAGCAGCACAGCTGAGCTGGTGACAGATGACAATTTGCTCCTGGCATCGATCCCTAGTAAATTATGACAGCAGCAAGGAGGGAAGCGGGGAGATTGCTGGAGATGCAATCCCCTGGTGTGAACCAGCGGCAGGCAGTGACTCAGAGGCAGGCTGCAGCCCCAGGAGGTCTGCAGGCACAGAGCGAGCCAAGGAGCCCGGGCTGTGCCTGCCATGGAGGGTGGAGCAGTGGCACAGGCCTTGTGCTGGAAAACATCTTCTCCAAAAGTGTCCTGAAATCTTTTCATCCAAAGTGCATGTTGTGGAAGGGCATTGCTGCACCTGGGTCATGACATATCATGCCTGGAAAGGGTCCAAAAGGCAGGGTAGCAGTGATGACAAATACAAGAGAAGTGCTTTAACTCTTCACAGAAGTGAGCGCCAAGGTGCAGTGCTGTACATCCTCTGTACAAAAACAGGAAGGAGACTGATTTTCAGGGGTCTGTTATTTTTGGGGAACGAGTGTGGACTCGCCTCTGTGGTCCCCCATCCTCTGTTTCTGACTTTTTTTCCCTGCTGTGATCAGCCATCATGAACGGGTGTATAGAAAAGGTTGAGGAAAACACCAAGTGCAGCAGTTGACCCCCGTATAAAGTATCAGCACAGAAATCCTGTCCAAACCATGCATGTTTTTGTGTACTAAACTCCAGCAGCCTGAAGGAGGACCACAGCTGGATCTAGTTTAAAAGCTCAGAACATCACTGACCGCTAACAATGGCTGGGAAGAGGTGAAGATGGATGTGACTGGCTAAAATTAGAGAAATCTGACTTCTCTCTATCATTCTCTTTGTTAGGAAAGACAGCAGCCTCAATTAGTTTCATTTCTTTCTTTTTTTTTCTCCTGATCTGAATTGTGGTGATCCACGGTGGAGCACGGAGGATACTGAGCATTGTCATTTCTCCTCTGTGTCTGAGGGGTTGCTTTGCAACAAACCATTTCAGAGCAGAGACATCACAAGTCAGGACCTCTTCGTACCAAGGAGAGACTTGACCATGTGCAGAGAAGAGCTGGAGACAAGCTGAACCCTCGGCAGGACTGGCAGATCATGTGATGTGCCCCGGGAAGAGGACACTTTGGTCAAGAGGGACAGGTGATCAAATACTGAAGAGTCCATGAAAATGAAGGGGATACTTTCATTATTATTTGGAAGAGAGCAGCGATGACAATCGCTTCCTCTGTTCACTTCATGACAGAGAGCAAACGTACAGTACCAATTTATCACTTGCACAGAAACAGAGGCCGGTGCGAAGTGAGAGGACATCACCTGTCTCTGGACAGCCTGTGGGAACAGCATGAGCTGTCACACACCTCTTCAAGTTGAAGCCACTTCATATTCCAGCTGCTGAACCCTTGCTGTGTTTAGTAGCCCCACGTGCAGAACTTTGAGTTACCACTCCTTGAGTAATTAAGTTGATCCCATAGAAATGTATATAAATAACACACCTGAGTAAGTGAAAAATGCAGCATGCAGGCAGGCTGCGCTGTATCTGCTATGGAGACTTCTGAAACAGAAAGCTGTTTGTCAGATAGGGTAATAGGTGTGGCACATCACTGCACATATCCCCTTCTACTGAACTCAGAACCGAATCAGAAAATCATGGCTTGGTACACGGCCAAAAAGATCTTTCTGAACATTTACGCAGGTTATGGAATTTCACTTCACAGTTCCTGCTGCTGCCCTCATAATTTCTAGCTGATGTAAAGTATGCCTTTCAAGAATTATCTGATCTTGATTTACAGAATTAAAGTGTTAAGGTAGTCTGTTGCATCCCTAGGCAACCTCCTACAATGGTACATTGCCTTCTCTGATCAAGAGAAAAACTGTACCTAACTTAGAAGCAGGATTTGTCTACATGGAGCTGCTGGCCATCAGGTGTGTCTTTTACTCTCTAATTATTTAATATTTAAAAATTGGTCTAGGCAGAGAAATGTCAATGGAAGTAAGACTAATTGGTTCTATTAAAATCTGGAAGATTTGTAAAATCAAGCAGAAAAGTTGTTGAAACAACTTATTCCACCTTCTGAGAATAAAGTAATTTGCATTTTTCACCATAGAACAGCTTCTCATTTCGATGATCTATTGTAGCATGGATCATACTGTAAGAAAACCTTCATACAATATACTGCAAAATGGAAACATTGAAAAATCAAAATTAACCAGATCAATAGATTGAATTAAAATCAAGCAACCGTAACCCATGTTTGTTTGGTTTTTTCCCCAAAGCTTTTCCTTACAGTAATTTTGAAATTTCAGGTTTTCAACCGTGCTCAGAACAAAGACAAACTCTGGAAATCTTCCTGAGGCAGAACATCAACATTCAGTAGGACCTTCCAAGATTTCTTTTGCTGACCCAGCTTATATTACCAGGAGACGCAGCGTAACTGTATCAGATATGGAGCTCCTGTCATTAGTATATACACATCTACGTCTGGGGTCTCTGCCAACGCAGCCACTCCAGCACAGCCTCTGAAGGAGAAACTCACCCTCCGTCATTGCTTATCCAGTCTGTTCCTGTTTAGCTTCATATCTCCACACTGGCTCCAAAACAATGCATTTATCTAAAATAAAATTTGAGCTTTGGAGTTCACTTGGTTTGTGAAATTTGGTCCTATCCACTTTTATTTTCTTTGATTTTTATATACCTATATACATACACATCTATACATGTGCATTCACACAGGCACAGAAACATACAATGTCAAAGACTGAATATAGGCCTTTTCTAATGTTTTCCAGGTGGTTTTCAGGCCCAACAGCTGAGATATTTTTTTCTTTCTGAAGTACTAAGTGGATAAATATTGCCATTTAAAAAATAAACTTCCTCAAAATTGTCCTTTCTGTTCTGAAAGACCGTCCTGTTCTTTAGGTGATTTATGACATCAATCTGTAACTACACGTGCATTGTTCAGAGTGTTCAGCAAACAAGAGGTGAGTGTTTGAAATATTTCAGGGCAGGAAGACGCACAAAACATTAAAACAGTCTCCCAGTTCTAGTACAGACACTTGAAATTCAGTGTCTTCTTTCCCGTTAATACATCTCATGTTGTCATTGCCTCTTCATATTGACATAAATGAGCGTTTACAGGCCAGCTAGAGCAAGGCATTTGCTGTGCGGAGACCAAAACCAATTTAAGCTGGGTACATCCTCCACTTTTTTAAGTGTTAGACCAGGGGCCAGATGGGCCACGATTGTTCGATGGTTTTTTGAGTGAATGCTTACTTGATGCCCAGCCAAAATTTCTATCATCTTTGCAGGCTTCCCATACTAGGGCAGGCAATGTGGGGACATGGGCCAGGTAAAATGCAAGAGCGTGATGAATGTTAGGAGATTGGTGTACCATGACCATGGAAACCACCGTTTGGTGTCAGGGTTGGGCCAGCTCTTTCCCTGGCCAGTTAAATCCCAGGGGTTCCCGCCAGAGTGAGAGCGCTGTGGACCTGCTGCCCAAGGAAACCAGCATTTCTCTTTCAAGGAGCTGGGACCAGAAGATCTCCAGGGAGAAGAGCAAAGAAATTAGCCTTAAAAGACATGAGACCT
The DNA here is from genome assembly GCA_013401315.1 of Balaeniceps rex. Taxonomy (NCBI): domain Eukaryota; kingdom Metazoa; phylum Chordata; class Aves; order Pelecaniformes; family Balaenicipitidae; genus Balaeniceps; species Balaeniceps rex. Next base: position 160,383 of record VYZW01023061.1, read on the forward strand.
GAGAGTATTATGGGAATCCTGAAGGCCACAGCCTGAGGGTGGTTGGGCAAGAGGGGAGAGCAAACCCATCCTCCTGCAAGACCAGCCTCGTTAGGGAGAAAGCGGGCCAGATGGGGAGGTGAGGACAGAGAGAGAGGAGTAAAAGGAAGAGCTGGTAACTCAGAGAACCAAGGAATAATTTAGGCTGAGAGGCACCTCTGGAGACCACTCAGTGCAACTCAAAGTAGGGCTAATCAGATCAGCTTGCTCAGAGACTCGTCCAGTCCAGCCTTGAATACCTCTGAGGATGGGAAATCCCACAGCCTCTCTGGGTGACTTGTGCTATATTTGACCACCTCTCGTGGTTTAACCCCAGTTGGCAACTAAGTTGGCAACTGAGCACCACACAGTCGCTCGCTCACCCTCCTCCCCTGCCATGGGATGGGGAAGAGAATCGGGGAAAAAAAAGTAAAACCTGTGGGTTGAGATAAAGGCAGTTTAATAGGGCAGCAGAGGGAGAGAAAATAATAATAATAATGATAACAGGATACATAAAACAAGTGATGCACAATGCTCACCACCCACTGACTGATGCCCAGCCAGTCCCCAAGCAGCGATCGCTGCCCCCCAGCCAACTCCCCCCAGTTTATATACCGAGCATGACATCATATGGTATGGAATAGCCCTTTGGCCAGTTTGGGTCAGCTTTCCTGGCTTGCGCCCCTCCCAGCTTCTCATGCACCTGGCAGAGACCCTTGACTAGGGTAAGCACTACCTAGCAACAACTAAAACATCAGTGTGTTATCAGCATTATTCTCCTACTAAATCCAAAACACAGCACTATGCCAGCTACTATGAAGAAAATTAACTCTATCCTAGCTGAAACCAGGACACCACCGTCATGGTAAAAAATTTTTTGGCCTTATATCTAACTGGAATTTTCCGTGTTCCAACTTATGACATTAGAGGGCACATCCCTGCTTGCTCCTTTTGTTTATGAATTTGTCTAATCCCTCTCGGCCCTGCTGGCACTCCTTGCCTCCACAGCCTCCTAAAGCAATGAACTCTCCAAGCTGACTACCAGCTGTGCAAGAAAGGTCCTGGCTCAAAGGCTAATCCTGGGGGTCTAAGCCAAGAATGGCCTTGGCGTGGTGGCAGGGAGATGGACAACAGATAACTCCCTCTTCATACACCTTCACCCTCCGTTAAGACTCATTTTTCCATCATAACCTATTTTCTAGGCTGGGGCTCTGGGACTAACTGTTCCACAAGCATTTGATTTGCCTGAAGAATATTGTAAAGCTTATTAATTTCATCAGTGACTGATTTGCATAAATTTGTTCAGCCAGCACTACAATAACTCTTTCTGGCCAAGTCTGAAATCAGTTATGCATTTAATATTATATATCTCACACGCATTATATATGTATTACCTACGTGCACATGTACTCACACATACATTCATCATGTTGATACATCCTTTCGTGTCAGGTATGCGAATTATTTTGTTTATAAGAAACAAAGTTCGTTCCCTGTGCCAGGATTAAGAAGACCTGCGTTCTTTTCCTGGCTCTCCCTGGGTTCCCATGTGATCTGGCCGAGTCATTTCATGTCTCTGTGCCTCTGCCTCCCATCTGGAGAACAGGGGCAGCACTTCAGAAGAAACAGCACGGTTCAGTCTTGTTGGAGCTGCATCCCGGAGATGCTGAGCGGGAAGAGCGGGGATGCGTCACTGTCAGCAGAACAATGGCAATTCTGACATTCCTAATGCCATAGCAATATGAATATTCAAAATAGCAGAGCCTTTGTTAGAGATCCTGATTAATCAGTGATTAATATCACTGTCATTTCCTGTAAGCTTAGAATAACCTGTGCTATGCTGTTATCTGAAGAAAAGGGAAAGAAAGAGGGGAAAAAGATAGTGCTTGAGCATACCGGTACATGAACATCAATTGCATCTATAAACAACAGCAGGAGACTTGTTTATGAAAAAAACAGCATTTCTCAAACGGGCCTTATTCCTGTGACATTTACGCTGCTCATGTTCATGTACTTAACACTCAGCTCCAGTAACCCTCCCCGATTCTCAAGTGCTGCTGGTGTAAAGTTTCAAATCCACCAAACTCCAGGATGACAATTACACACCGCAGCTATTTTCATCTTTCTCTTGTGAACACGCCGTGCCCCTCGGCCAATCCAGCTTGGCAAAACTCTCCACTGAGCCACAGAGCACATGAAAGATCTATGTTACACCTTGTTGCAATATCTGTCACTGATTAAGTTGTTTTAGCAAGAATGCATTTTTGAAGGACACACATATTTTAGTGAAAATTAAATTATTAAACACAGTGTTTGGAATGTTTCTATTTCACTGGAACATCTGAAGCTAGCTTCACCATCAAAGCAAACATATCAGTAATTGCACCCAAGCAGCTGGCCACGGTACATCTCCAGCACATCTTCTGGCCCCATTGTGTGGCTCAGACAGAAGAATTTTGCCCTCAAATTCTTGTTGTCCACACATATAGTACGTATTTTCATACTTAACAAAGCTTAATTGTATACCGTTGCTCTGCAATGAATTACATCTCTAGGATTTAACCATAAAGGCCCATTTAGAAACTGTAAATGCAACATAGATCCCAAAGGACAAATCATACACTTTCATCAAGGCAAAACATAGAAACTATTTAATTACAGCAAAACATGGGCAAGAGCACTAGCAACATTTCTTCAGAAGAGGTCCAGATTTGACAGACAGACACATCCACTTCAATCAAGGAGCTAAGAAAAGAATCTACTCCTGTATCTGAAATAATCAAATGGAAGAGCTGGCGGGCAAATTTCATTCATACCTAAGCTCTGTAAATTAAGTTGCATGTGAAGATGTGTGTTTCTAAGAGGACACTTATGCAAAGATAAGCAGTTAAGTACTCACAGCTTTGCTTGTGTCAATGTTATCAGTAGATAGTCTTTTTCCATAACACTCTGAGTGACTTTTTAATGTATAGATAATACATTCTTTAAATGTATCCCGTATACATGCATTGTGAATGGCTATACCACTAATGGTGTGAATTTTGTGTGCTTAAATGAAAAGATTATCCCTTGCAGGATTCTTCTTTCTGATTTCATTTGATGAAGCCTCTTTAAACACACTAAATCAAGTATTTCAGCAATGGCTTTCTCCATCACTACTGCACTAGACTGCCCTGTCTGCTGAGAAAGGTGGTGGCTCTGTTTTGGTAGCAGGGAGGGAAGTTTCTTGCCAGAACTCTCACACTTGTAACTCTTAAAAAGGGCAGGGACAGGAACTACAGGGGGAGAGACTAAATTTTAAACAGATGCAGACTTTGTTTCCCTGTTAACAACTGTGAGATACTTCTGGGTTCTCCAGTCCAGGAAGGTCCTGGGGTCTGAAGGAAATTCTCATGTCCTGGTTGCTCATGTTTTTCTTCATGAGGACTCACTGTCAGCAATGGCCAAAGCTAAACTCCGTGTTTTCACTTCCAGTCCACACTCTTTCCATCTTCCTCCACCACTCTTGGCAAACTCTCCATCTACCCCATCCTTAGGGCTCTACTGACCATGTTCCCTTCCACTTTTCCCATACAATCCCAACTCTGCCCTCTTGCTCTTCTGTAAACTCATCCTTCAAGCCCATCCCGGCTCCAGGTTTGCCCAAACCATGCTTGCTTTCCTCATCTACAGTGAAAAATGCTGCCAGAACCACCTCCTCCCTAACACCTTTCTGGCCACCTCCTTTCAAACGGTGACAGTCGGTGGGTTGGGAAGGGAGGAGGGAGGATGGGAACATTGCCTGCAGGATTTGATGGCAGTAGGACAGGGCGTGCTGAGCTGCGAGGGGCTGCTCACACTGCTGCTGGGGGGTGGGGGGATTGGCACATTTCAGGGCTTCTGAATACAGCACCAGAAACATTTCAGTCTACCACTGGGAAAGGGCGCACAGCTCGTAGCAGAGACGAGGTCTGGCAGTCCTCTTCTGTAGCGAGGTTTTCCTGTTCCAAGTATTAAATCTCACTTGCAAGTGATTCAGGGGTGTTGCTCTTCTTGCCTAGTCTCAGCTGCGTCTGCTGCCTGTATCCAAGCACTAGTTCTATCACTGGCTGTTTTCTCCATATTTGATGCTAGTTGAATGGCTCTTGCAAACACAGGCTAAACAAATACATATATCTCATGCTCAAATAATCTCAAAGATTGTAGTGACAAAGCCAACAGTAGAATCTCTTTTTTCTTAATTTAATCATATTGCTTCTAGCATCTGAAAACTTAAACAAGCTCTGCGGTAAGCCCTGTATGAAGGTGCATATACAGAGGATATTTCCTAGTTCAAGGAATTTAGAGACAAAGTATAGAAGAAAGGAAATGCACACTGAAATGATGGGAAATTGAGAAATGGGAGAAACGCAGGCATTTATCAAGGTCACGCAGGAAGTTTGTGGCAGAGTATGGTGCAGGCTGCACAATACTCAGGCACCACCCCAGCCCTTTACCAAGCAACTATCCAGCTTTTTTAAATGTTCATGGAAGAAAGGCTTGTGCAATGGTCCACAAATAAGGCAGAACAAATGAAAAGTCATTGCCCTATAGTAGCATGTCAGACTGCAGAAACTGAATTTGAGGGGTTATTATTTGCTGGTAGAAAGTTGTCGATATTGCCAAATACTAATTTTAAAATTGTTTGGTTTACAGTGTTTAGAAAAAGTGAGAAATCTTATTCTCAGCCTTAAGCATTGCAGCAAATTCAGTCCAGTGGAGTTGAACTGGCAATGTTTGCAATCCAGAATTTATATGTCAGTGCTTTATCAGATTTCCAGAGACATATAATGTCTCTTTCTGCTGCCAATAAAACCAGATGCAGAAGTATCTTTGTGTGTTTATTTAGCACAAGGCTGTTAATGCCTGGGAGTAGCATACACTGGGGTGTGGCTTCCATGTCTTGCACACAGAAATCAGCGCTAAGAGACCAGAATTAAAACAGCCTGAAGCAGAAGTGCAACAGTGTGACCTTGGAGCCAGCCGAGTGGGAAAAAGGTTATGAAAACCTAGACACAGCACCAAGGTCAAGGCTAATTTTTACCCCTTGAAATTCAAAGGTGCTCGATACAAAGCATTAATGTAAGTAAGTTCTTTGCTTCCCGTTTCCTTAAGGAAACAAATTTTCAGGCTGCAGGCAGTCCTTTTCATCTCAACTTGAAGGCAAGAAGGAAAATCCTGGGTTGGCCTTTTCAGTGAAGAACTTTTTGCATAACTTCATTAAGACAAACCAAGATGCCGTTATAGATTAAAGTAAGGACTTCAGTTAAGCAGAAGGTTGAACAAACCTCTAGACGCAGTCCCTGCTTCAGATGCTAAACCTGATTTTCTGAAAAGTTGGAGGTGCAGTCTTCTCCTCTGGCTCTACAGGGCTCAGCTTGAGTCTGTGCATCACTGGTTGTAAACCAGTCTGGCAGCTGCAATGTTAACTTTGGGCAAAAAGGGGGTGTTGCTCCAAGATGCCTTTGGTGGGAAAAGAACGGTCTCACCTCCTCTCCCACCCTCGCAAAGCTCTTCATCAACAAAAAGCAATGCACCCTGACTTGTCCTGTAGCACACAACCCTGGGAGCATGGAGGACCAAAACACCCGCAACAGAAGGGTTGTCACGTTATCCCATTTACAACACTGCCTTTTGCTCTGCTTCAGTGCTAGGAAGGGAGCCATGTGCCCAGCTGAGTCTTTGGCTGGGAGAAACCGTGTGATCGTCCCTGACCACAATTGCAAAGCAGTTCCAGCCTTGCTGAGAACTCAAACTTTAACTGGGGTTAAAGCCAGTTTAAATCATTGCAAAGGTGAGAGTCGAAGGGCCTGTTCCAGAGTAGGGTGAAGGCAGAAGAGCAGCTGGTCCCCCAAGGGCAGTTCTGGAAAAAACGAAAAAATAAAAACTTCTTTGCACAGAAAATGCCCATGTTCAACAAAGTCAGCATCCTTACCGGTGTTAAAGTCACATTTAAAGCAAAAAACCCCCCTCACTCTGCCTCTGAAGAAGCAGCAGCAACCTCTGATAAGTGGGAAGGGAGAGGGAGGGGCGTTTACATTCTCATGGTTCCTTGGCTCACTGCAGCACTATTTCATTAACCAGGAGCAAGATTTATGTGCTGTAAAGTGCTCTGGGGAGGTTGCTGATGCCAAAGCTCTGCACCTGGGTTTTGAGAGCCTCTCTAAAGTGATGAGAATATCTGTATATTTTCATCTAGGAAAAGAAAGCCCCCCGAAAACCAAGAATGACTACTGCTTTTTGGCAGGAAAACGGGAGAGTGCAATTTCACCTAGGAGGGAGATTTACAAAGGTACCAACAAACACTAAATGTCCCGGTCCCACAGAAATTGGATGTGAGCTAGTATTTCATGGCCATTTACCCCTGGGGAGAGGTGTCTGCTTACCCCTGATTAGATTCTTCCATACAAGGGAGATTAAAGAAATATCCCATTAAATGATTTCAGGATTCTTATTAGGTTTTTAATCTTAAATTATTCTACACAGTATAATCCCATGGAAACTTGCTTCAGAAGACAAAGGAGCTCAGTGTCTCTTAATGGTTAGCATAGTCACATTCTTGTGCGACATCTGCCTCTAATATGATTACTTGAGAACGAGCATGCCAGTGGGACTAGCAATATAACAAGGGATGCTATCAACCTCTCAACAGACTTGGAAATTGATTTTCATCAAGTATTGTTTAAAACTGTTTTGTGCTGAGCGTTGAAATTGGCCCATCCTATGAATAATTATGCTGTGCTGATGATGTTTTCAACCCTTTCTAGAAGCCATCAACAGACTTCAATATCTGGGTGTTGTGCAGTCTTTGTCTGGAAATCACATCCCGTCTGCATGACTTCTGCAAGCTCTGACCAAGGGGAGGCTTTTCAAGGGGATGTGTTAGCACCGATTCCCACCAAGTGAGGTTTCCTTCAGAAACATGCCGCTCTACTGCCAGTTAACACCGCATTTGGTCAGAGTCCTCATTTGATTTGCTTCCTGTTTCAGGGCTGAGCACGGTAGCCTGGGCTCAACTCTGCAGTCTGCACGAGCTGTGGGGACTTCAGACCATCAAAGAACTGGACAGGAAAGGAGAAGAGGACGAGCCTTGATGAGGGGAAGCTGAGACAAACTGCATGCCTTGGCTCATCTCATCTCTGCCACCACTGAGACCAAGACTTCGACAAATTCTGGAGGCCAGTGGCCTTGGGCAGAGAGAAGGAAGGGGGAAGAGATGCAGCCCATGGAATTTCTTTGCCCTCTCAGTCACCTTCCATGCCAGTGTTCAGTGGTGTGACCTTAGCAGCCCGTGCCTGGATGGCCATGGGGCACAGCCACCAGCTCTCAGGGAGGGCAGGGCTCTCAGCCCAGTCCTCGTGCATTCCAGGAGCGAGGATGGCACCCAAGGAGGTAGTGGTTGAGTGGCAGAATATTGGGAGAAGCAGAGGATGCCTTGGAAGTAGTTGAGGGTCTTTGAATTTGCAGTGGAAAACAAAATTGCTTTTTCAGAATCATTTGGGGTCTCACTTCTGGACCACACTCCAGGCCCTGCAATGTCTGAGGCAGTTCCTGCACCATGACAACAAATCCCGAATGGTAACCAGCAAGACTTTCGTCTTCTAGCCTTTTTGTGGCAAGGCGCTGCCATTACTTGCTATTGATCCCTCAGACCTCCCACCTCCTTACTCATGTCAAGCCCTTCAACTGCACAAGGTACAAGCACAAAATTTGCATTCAGTCTTTGAAGCAAAACCAGTATCTCAAGGGCTCCATATGGACTAGGTCATTAGATCCCTCCTGTTGGACAGGAGCTCTGTGAAGGAATTCAAGGAAATAAGCGCTGTTTCATCTGACTTCGAAAGAAGTCAAGAGCCATGTATCTAACTTCCACTTGATCCCTCCAATTACTCAACCTGGTTCAAATCTAGAGAGGACTCAAGGAAAAGAAAAGCTATGATTCTGATACTGAAGAGACCCTCAGTTCAAACCAAGTGGTATTTGACTCTGACAAAGTCAGCATGGCGATATGGCTGGTCTGCAAACACCCGCAGTGCCTGCCTTGTTTCTGGGTGTCCAGGCACCCTGGGACTCAATGTTTATGTGAACAATGAGTACATAAATTCTTCAAATGCCAGGCACTTCCTGGCACTTACATGTACTGGATGCCTCGTACTCGCCGCTCACTGCGTAGAGCTCGCTGCTAGATGATGCTTATGCCTGTGGAAATGTCTGCAGCCATCTCCAGCCTCTTATCTGAAGGCCTCATGGTCACCTCACCTGTCATCTGCAAGCTTTTCCTGGAGAGGTGGGTCACCGTTGTTCACAGGCATGATGGAGGAGAAAGGTGAACCAGGTATACTTTCAATAGCTCCAGACCTTTGCAAGTTCTCCTCATAGGAGAAGAGCTAAATTGGCAGCAGTATCACAAGTGCTCGTAGACCCCATGGAAAAAAATCACAGGTCTGGCTAGCACAGGCACTTCTGTTTTGGTTTTTTCCAAAGGTGTTCTCCAGCACAGAGGTTGTTCAGCAGTCTTTGGAGCCATCAACTGTCCTCTTTCTGCAGCTGAAGAAAGGCTGATTTTTTAATCTCTTAAGGTGCTGTAGGTATACCTCAAGAAGATTTTTACATGTAAGTGGTCCACCTCATTTTGAAATGTGAAATAGGTAACTGTACATGCAGAAGGACTTTTCCAGATTCATATGTAACCAGATGATAAGTTGGAATGATCCAATCCAACACTATCCCATAACCATGAAGTCTGAGGGATTAAACACACTTTAAGAGGAGATTATTGATCTGGAGAAGAGACATTTCTGATGATGAGTTGATGGAGCCAGTAGTTCAGTCTGGGCCTATGATACTCCTCTTCTGTCAACATGCTAGCCATAAAATTGTATCCACATCCATACACACGCTTATGGATATGTATGTATATTAATCTCCTAATTGGCCTGTAAATGGGATGTTGGTACTATCTAAAAATGAGATATAGTGCATACTGAGGAGCGCAGGGATTTTATCTGGAGGCTTATATGTAAAATGCTGACATTTAAATTAAATGCACTTCTTATTTTTTGTAATCTGGATCCCCAGCTGGGGGCAGATTGTAGTGGCATTGCTGATTGCAACGGAGCTCCAGTAGCACAGGTCAGCAGAGGACCCAACCCATGCAGAACAATATGAACATCAATTCCTCTGTTTTCTTGTTTCCTTGTGAAAGCTGGTGTGATTCCTCTCTCCGATGAAGTGGCAAACCCATCTTCCAGGATACCAGCTGGTATGGTATAAGTCTGTAAAGTGTTCTCCCTTGATGGTAATTTATGAAACTTTCACAAGAGGGGGTTTAACTTGTGCTAGAGAGCTTGATTTCTTAAATCTCAAATCAAATCTCCATGCATGCAGAGAAGGCAGGCTATAAATAATTCCTGTAGTGTTTTATAAACTATTCTAAGTAGCAAATATCATCTGTTAACCTTATTTGCAATTGGTACATGCAGCTAAGGGAAACAAATGAACTGCTGCTGAATTAATTTGCAGCCCATCCAGAAACTTTTTTGCACTTTGTCTGGAAAGCTTCCAGGCAGCAGAGCAGCTGGCATGCAAAAAGTGGGTGGCTTCCTAGGAAAGGGGGTTGGCTTTTTTTTTAATATAATTTGTTTGCAAAAATATCCGCCTTTGGTCAGATTTAATTCTGCCAACCTGCCCGGAGTAGTCCATTTTAAAGGGAACACGTTGAGTCAGAGTGGTCTTTATCGCTGACGGGGCAAGCTACAAGCCTATGAAAAGAAGCAGGCCTTTGCTCTCAATATTCCCCTTGGGGTGAGAAAACCTTCTGGAGGTGTCCACCTCTCTCCTGTGCCACAGATGGGACCGAAGCAACTCCTTTAAACTAAGTATTTAAGTCTTTCATGGTCCCTGGGAGAGCGGGAAGAGTGCGTGGCGTTTTTGGGGGGTTGCCGGTGGCTGGAGGTGGAGGTGGACTCAGCGTGTGCCTCTCCCACGGGCTAGTGGGCAGAACCCTGCCGGGCACCGGGCAGTTTCTGTCTAGGGGAGAGCTTTATAAATAAACTTCCTTCTTTTCTAGGAACCTGCCCAATTTCTTATGCCAGTTGCTCCACTGTGTTTGGGGTCGTCCCTGAGGTGAATGGGCGGATTTGCCCTCCTGAGACACGTCCCCAGAGGCAGAGCAGAGAAGTGCCAGGCTGAGCCCCGGCACCGCGACACAGGTGGCAGCGAGGAGAGGCCAGGCACAGCGCGCGAGAGAAACAACAGAAGGATTTTCTAAAACACTTCTTCCCAAAAAACCACTTCTTCCCAAAAGGCAGCTTCCAAAAATGCTCCCTCATCTCTTCTGTAGGAGTTTGTTTACTGTTGCTGGTCTAGGTCAGGCCCCCCATCGCGCGTGCTGCAGGATGTGGCCCCGAGCTCTCCCGCTTCCACGGCCCTGAGCTCACGCTGTTCCAGCGGCACCAACACAACTGCGAGGAAGGGTGGTGACTGCAGAGCTGTAAGAGCATATCTGATGTCTTCACAGGTGATGTAACTTTTCTTGATATGGAGATACCACTCAAAACCCTTCAGCTATACTTCTTATTACACTTCGTTTTCTTTTATCTTTTTTTTTTCTTTAAATACACTTCTGATTCTGGTATAAAACAGCTGACACACACATAGACAGACAAGTTTCCACAAGCAATTAAAACTTTGGGTGCAGACACCAGTGTCCTATAAATGACATTTCTTTTGAGAAAGGGAGGAAACACAATGGGAAAGAAACTGTATTAACTTTTAAAATGACAACAATGGAAGTTTGAAGTAATTTCCTAGAAGAGAAAACAATTAAAAGCCGAATCACCACATTAAGTACAATATAAATCCTTCATCGGTAATAAAAATAAAACAAAATATCTTGAAAACCCTGGGAGGCTAAACAGACCCTCAGCTGCACAGGGGTGAAGATGGCACCGGAGCGAAGAGAGCACGCTTGCCACGCGTGATCCTCTCCCGGTGCCAAGGTGCACTGTAGCGTTGCTGTTGAGGCTGCTTGGAAATGTGTTCGGCTGAAGTGTGGTCTCAGTTACAGTGGCACAGAGCTGGAGCAGCTCCACTAACTTCAGCTGGAAATGCTGCTCCAAATTTTCTCATGCATGTGGATGGTGAGAGTTTGGTCCTTTTGTCCTGGAGCCTGCCCCGCAGGCATGCCTTTGCCCCTCCTTGCAGGAGCACATACTGCATCGCTCTAAAGAAGCAAGGGAAAAATTGCACATGTGATTAACGCCTGAACTCTTTATGGATGTTCATAAGGCATCACCTTTTGTGACCACATAAATTCAAAGTTTAGTCAGGCTATTAGATCTAAAATGTTTGCACTGAGGTCTTTCGCTTTCAAAAACAGAAACAAAGCAAAATCCTTATTCTTTCACCTATAGAAAGAAATGTGCTCCTGAGGAGCTGCTGGAGGGGGTAACATAGAGCAGGATCCCATCCCATTCAAACCCAGAGGCAATGCTGAAGTGGCTGCTCTGGCATTAACAAGGTGACTCCATGTCATCCTGGGATGAAGGAGAGCCATCTTGGAGCTGCAGCCTGCCGAGATGTCCACAAAGACGACTGTCCTTGTGTGTGTACCTCCGAGCCTCCTCAGGGATGTACCATGCACCTTTCCAGAGCCCCTGGGGGATTGCACCCTCTGTTCGGCACCATCGCTGGTGCTTGCAGGAAGTGCTTGAGACAGCGTGGGCAGGCGGCATGGGCCAGCATGGGGGGGAAAGAGGCCCCCGCAAAAGAGGCTGGAAAGCTGCCCCAGCATGCTGGGCCTGGGCACGCTGCCTCCCCGCTGGGCTGGAGCTCACTGGGGGCCATGGGGCTGGCTGGGAAACCCCACGGGAAGTGCTACAACATCACACCAGGCTGGAACAAAGCAACCCCACATTCAACCCCCACATCTCCTTGGAGAGGGACACTTAACAACTTCACATGGTGCTGTGCCCATTTACAAAAGCCCAACGTTTTACCTGGTTCAGCGTGCACCTGGGGCAGAGCCCAGGCATCGCAGCCATTGCAATGAGCTGAGAAGAGGCAGCCCACGACCCTGCCTCGCCAACGGACCCTGTGGCCATCCCTTGGCCATCACGTCACCCCACACCAGTGCGTGGGATTGCTACCAGCATTGTTTGGACCTCACTCAGAGCAGCCAAACCTGTGCCCCGAGGGAGCCCATTCCTCTTGCCCTGTGTGCTCCAGCCGGCTGAGTAACCCTGCAGAAATTAGGCACCGGGACGTCAGTGGAGCTGCTGGGCACGCGCCGGTGCCCCGCCAGCACCGTGGTGTGCAGGGCCCCTCCCCGGCACCTGAAAGCTGCGGAGAGCATGTCCCCACCAGAGCCAAGAGTGAATACCAGAGGCATGAATCCTGTCCTAGCAGCTCCAGGTTTGCAGAGCTCAATTAAAATGATAAAACGGCTGCAAGGCTGGGCAGGCTCACTGGCACACTGCTGGCGGCAGCGGCAGGGTGATCGGCGTGGCTGGTTTCTCGCCACCAAGGGGTGCAAGCCAGGGAAGGTCGGCTTGTGCCCACTCCTCTGCTTCTCATGTTGCTCCTGCTCCCACTGTCTTAGGAAGGAGCTCATCTCCCAAGGACAGAGAAGGATCCACCTGGTGCTCAGGTCCCAGCCTTGCCCGGAGCTTGGCTGAACAGCTATGATGGGTTTAGCCCCATTTCTGTAAATGCATCTTTGCTCAGACACTTGCACACCTATGTGGGAGACCCACTGTGGTCTGCACCAAGGGACACTTGCCATTATTCTCTTCACCTTAGGGATGGCTAACTTTTGACATTGCAGCTTTGGGCCGTTGTTGTGGAGGGCAAAGCATTTGAAGGATTTGCCTTTTTGCTCATCGAACCCCCACCACTGCACCGACTGGAGGGATTCAGCTCATCTCCCCTTGGTTTAGAAACACCTCAAGATCCACCTCTTCCCTTCAACCGCACCCGCCTGCTACCCATGCAGAGGTCCTACCCTTACACCCTGTGTCTCCAGTCCCCCAGGAGAGACCCCTTCCCTGCCCATGGCCTCCACAGCCAGGAGCAGCTCCTCTGAAGTTTGACGGCTCTCCTACAACCCAGCTTAAACTCACAGCCCGCTGCATGCACAAATACTTGTGTCCACACAAAATACCCTCAAAGTAGTCCCAAGGATGAGAAACCTTTCACGGATCTGGTTGCACATCACCACCAGGTGAAGGTGCTCCTCTTCCACGTTTCCCACAAGAACTCCCATCCCCTCTCCGCATCCACACTCATTTGTGGGTTTAGGAAATCAGGAGTGAATGCCATAGGAGGGATGTTCATGTGGCTAGAATATCTCTGTGAGCCCTCAGTGCCTCCTCTCTTTGCTGCCTGTCTATAGGAATAAATGTTATTAAAACGCAGGTGGTTTGCAAAGGGCTTGAATTCATACATATTTTGCATCTGGATCCATTGCTATTCCTAAAACTTGACTACCTTTCCAACATCTAGCAAGACGTCACAGGAACCACAAAAGCCTAAGACACACACATTTTTGTTTCCTGGAGCTTGCTGGCTCCTACAGTGCCCTCAGATATTCTCACTGCTCTTCTCCTCAGGGGCATAGCTGAGCTGCTTCAAGGACAAATATTCCAATTATAGATAAAGCAAAGAGCTCTCAGAGGCAGGTGTTAACATTTAGCTTATAGCTCCGGCTTTTCCAGTGCCTCTTTCGAGGTTTCCAGGCGGCAGATGTAATCCCCTCTGCTTCCCTTTCTGTCCGCAGGTCTCACGGTGCTCTGAGCACACATTGCTGTCACCTCCCGGTAAGATGGGAAACATCCGAATGACACCTCTGCAACACGAGAGCGGGGACAGGGACACGACAGGCGTGTGGAGCACCCTGAGTTCACAGGATAGCATGAGTGGTTGCCCCAAAACCAGCCACGGGCTGAACTAAGGATAGGATTGCAAAGCTGGCAGCTGGGGAGAGCAGCCAGGGGACTCGCTCTTCATCCCCTGCTCAGCTGTTAGAGGACATCCCTGTGTCACTGGCCTCCGCTCTGCCACAGATGAGATGGAATACCGTGGATATATCACTCGCACCTGTGGGACAGCGATAGGATCTACATCAAGCACTGTTGCAATGAATGTCCCATCCCGTGCAGGTAAACTACCATTCCTCGGTGGCAGAAGAGAGAAAATAAAAATGGTATCAAATACAACCAACCTGTTTTCATGGAGCAGAGAACCTTGAGGATTAGTTCCTCTGTAATAACTACTCTTGTAAATAGGCATCAGGTAAAAGCCCCTGTCATTCATCTGTAATATTCTGTTCTGCCATATTTTTCAGTTAACTTTTTCCATAGCCAGGAATAACAGAGCATCAGAACTGAGTGGACAAAGTATCAGACAGGGAACAGAGCATCAGGAGAGGCAGTCCCGGTTTTAATGCTATGACCTCAGGCAAATCACTTATCTGCCCCACTGTCTATCCTTCCACACTTTATCTGTCTTGTCTGTCCAGACTACAAGTGCTTTGGGACAGACACCATCTCTCAAAATGTGTTTGCAACAATTCCCCTTGGAGGGCACTGAAGAACATAATAAGTGCTTAGTATACCACAAAAATATTTAGTAAATAACAGGCAATTGTGAGTCACTGCCCTGTAACTCCATGTCTGGTTCTTGGTAAGTATTTTTATACTGAACTAAGAGATGTAAGGACCTACACCCCATCTTCAAAAGGAGGAACCTAAGGCTCTTGACTCATGTGGAGTTAAAAACGCAACGGCTGAGGCAGACAGATGTCCTGCTCAGCCTCTGCAGCACAGGCGCCTCTCTCAGATGGGGAACATGAAGAGGACAGCTGGGAGCAGTCCCTCACTTCAGCTGTCCTATTATATAGTGGCAACCACAAGTCCCTGAGCTCCCGTTATCTCAATCTTTTGAGTCACTTCTGAAAACATAGCTTTGTTTCTTGACACTTAAGAATTTACTGGACTCTTGACATTAAAATATGTATTTATTTCATTGTGTTTGTTTTGCCTTGGTTCTTTAGTGACCTCTGAGCAGGACTTTGTGTTCTTTATGGTCTTGTTTAATGAATTAAAAAGGTTTGCTGAGGAACAGCTATGAATCAGCTTTGGTCTGCAGTGCACCTGAAAAGCACCCAGCTGTGGGGACAGCTTCATCTGTGATCACCTCCTAAGGGATGTGTTCCGTTGCCCCTTCCTTTCTTCACCTGTTGCTCAACTTTCTTCATTCATTCAACTATCTGCTGCTTTGTCTTTATTTTTCTACAGGATCATCTGGCTCTGCAGTACCACAGAGGAGGTCCAGCTGGTACAGTCAGACCAGGTTTGGTGCTCCTGACCCATGCAGAGGAGAGCTCATTTTGCTGAGGATGTGTCTCCTCACCTCCAAGCCCATCCACCCTTGTACTGCTTTGACTGCTGATCAACCTTTTTGCATGCCCAGTGAAAAATCTTGGGTAATCCTGGCAAATGCACATCACAAGAAGTTGGATGAGGCACGAGTGTGTTGGAAAGACTTGTGCATGCACAGCTGCTCTGAGTTTTTTGTGCCATTTCCATACCTGATAATGTTGGTGGGTCTCTAGCTCATGCTCTCAGGTCTCTTTTCCATTGGTGGTTTCAGCAGCACAAATAAAACTGCTGTCAGGTGAGAGAGCAGGAGGTGGTGTAAAGCAGTGAGTTTGGTTTGTCTTGGTGAACGTGAAGATCTGATGAGATAAGTGTGGCAGCTGGATCAGCCAGATGTTTAACCAGGTTCAGGGGATCATTTGAAGAGGTGAGATGAGGAACCAGCATGTTCTTTCTCTCATCAAAGAGCTTTGCATGTATCCCCACAGATAAGGGAGCAATTTTAGGCATTTACCTGTGATGATCTTGTCTGACCAATTAAACCAACCACCAGCTTTTGTGCCCTCCCCCAAGGACTGCATTGAAACGAGGATGTCTGTGCAGCTATGCTGGCAGGAGGAGAAAAATCACTTCTGCTTCTTAGGAATGCATGGAAACATATGATACAGTGAAAAACCGGAGGACATTCAGAAGGGGACTGAGTCCGGGAGAAAGCAAGCGCTTCCTAGGTCAGACCCATTCTTTGTCCTCCAAATATCCATGCCATCAAAGCTGTGACCCAGGCCAGTGTGTAAGGGAAAATTTAAAAGAGGAGAATTCTGCCTGTTGCAGGCCATTGCCACGTTACTCAGCACTGTCACAACCTGATTGACGGGGCCCTGCTTCTCCTTAATCCCCCTGCAAAAACCCTTTGCAGACAAAACGAGAGCTCCCGGGCCATCAGGTACATTTTATTCTGGCAAAAACGACAGGGCTGTTCATCCTGGGTCCCAACGCATTCCTCCTGCCGCTTCTCCTTAAAAGGCATCGCCCACCTGGCCTGATTACGAACATGAACTAAGCAGGCTCACACTCACCCTTGCATAGCAACTGCTGGGTAGTGACAGATTTTAAGGGAATTGGTGGTTATCTGATACATAGTTGAGCAGCCATGTTCAAGGTTATAATTGATCCTTGCTCTCTTTTCTTTGTCACAAGCCCACCTGCTAACTGCAGCTCTTTCCATCAGGTTGTCCTCTAAAAAAAAAAAGAAGGGATTAATCTTGTAGTGTAGTTCAAATTACACAGGAGTTATTTGACAGAGTAATATCTGTGCACTGAGCTAAAGAACCAACCTGGGAGTAAAAAATCAAACAGGGCTGTTCTCTTCATGTTTAAAGCCTAGAGACTAGGCTCAACTGGTGACACGGTGTAACAGATGACACAGAGAGCGGATCTGCATTTTTTATTTTCATTTTCAAGGGGTTCTGTCATGCTGTGACATGTGCTCCAGGCTAATGCTGCTTTACCTTAAACTGCTCCCCTTGGGTGAATTTAATAGCTAGCAACTTACATGTTATTCCAGCTGTAGGCAAAATGTGTGGCAGTGTGCTTTTTATTTGAAAAATAAAGTCACATTGGTGCAAATAAATGAGACTGGAATCACTGGTGTTGCAGATTATTTGCAGCTCGGGAAGTACATAAGGTTGAAAAAATGCCTCATTTATGAGCAGGTTGATATGGAGGTTAAGACCTGAAATAGAGTCATTGGCTGTGTCCTATAGCTATGTTTGGTAATGTTTCTTAAATTGTTCTTTCTACAGAGATAAAATCACTGCTTTCTTTTCTCCCTTTTCTGGTTTTATGATCACAGAATACATTAACATATATTCTTTTTTTTTTGTACTTTTATAGTTGCCTTTGCGTGGTTATGAACACCAATGAGTTTAGCACAAAGGCACTTGGAGACTGAAAGACATTAATTTACCAGCTTAGAGGTGAGGAAGAAGACCTGGCGGTAGATAGCAGGGAGGAAGAAAGTGGCTGGAGACAGCTGAGAATACCAAGGAAGTCATGGAGGATCCAACATGCTTCACCAAACTGACGCCTGGATCTGCTCGTCACCGGCACACAATCCTGAACTCCGGTGTCAGCGCCAAGGGAAATTCTTTGCAGGAGAAAGGATCATGAAAGCATGGCCTGGGAGTCATAATTACTGTTTGACTGCCAATTCTGGCCAACCCTGATGTCAGGGCAACGCAGCCAGGGGAAGAATCCCCATTGGCTTTGGCTTGGTCCACACTGCCACTCCGTGCCCCTTTCCCCATCTGCAGAATTCCTCTTTTCACAGGCCCTGCCTGAGCATCTCAGTTAATTTTCACAAGGGGCAACAAGCCTGGAATAATGGTGACCCAGGTACATCACAAGGATAGCACTTTTAGAAGAAAAAAGTGCTCCCTTTTGACAGCCTTACCAACAAGTTCGCTGACAAAAGACCTGTTTGTTGGACAGGAGCTTGCAAACATTAAAGCCTGACCTCAGCCATGATTATACAGGAGAGAGGTGCAGTTAATATCACCGCAGTTCACAGCAATCGGGAAGTAAATTAAACCTCTGTTTGGAGAAGGGGCTGCGCATTCATATGCCCCTATAAGCCAGGAAAATATCGATTTTCCAGACGGGGTAATTTCCAGTTGAGTAAATTGCTACTAAAATGAGAAGAAAAAAGGTTTCTCCCATTCAGTGCAATTGCACACTAACGCTGGGGCTCAGCTGCCAAGCCAGTGTCTGCAAGGCTCGTACAGAGCACCACTCCAGGGGACACTTCTCCAAATTTTGAGGATTATTGCAGGTCAGATCTGCTCAGGGCAAAGCAGAAGGGTGCGTGGCCTGAAACCCTGGCTTGAACACCCTTATCAAACCACCTGCAGTCCACATCTCATGGCCACAGCAGCACCTTGCAGCAGGATGCACTGAGCACAAATGGGTTTTCACCTCCCTGCAATGGCATATGCAAACATCTGTGCAAAGAGGTGATGGAGCCATGCCTTTGGAAGGGGCAAAGTGAATCGACAGGTTTTAGGTAGCAGAGCATCCCCGTGGCATCAAAATGCACATGGCATTAGTAGCATTTATTCATTAGCCATAATTTGTGAATTATTTGGGTTTTTTTTCTAATATTCCCTTGTTGTTCTTTTTTTCCTTCCTCCAACTTTATTAAGTATTTTATGCATGTGTGAAGAGATAGACATTTAATAGGATGTTGTAAAAAGGGAATTAAAAATTTCAGGAAGGAAAATCAGCTGGAAAATTACATTTCATCTTTTAATTGAGACAAATAGGGAGAAATGAAGAGATGTCAAGTGATCGTGTGGGGCTGACACAGAAATGAAGATAGAGGCAGTTAAATATCACATGAAGTTATACAGATTCTTTGAAAAAATAAAATACTGGAATTTTCTTCAAGTTTTAGACAATTTTCTGATAAATTTAGTACCTAGTTTGACTTTATTGTTTTTTATGGCCAATGCACCAGACTTCCAGATAAAACGTGTTTCTGATCTATGTGTCAGGTTGCTCTGCTGTCGTTGCAGCAGCACAGCCTGTGACGGTCTGTCTGCTGCGTTACAGAACACATCTGCTCCGTGGTCTATGACAAATTCACTCGTAACTGCTTAGAGGTTGTTCTTGCTTAAAACATTCTCTTACCTTTCATAAAGTATCCAACTACATCCTGGGGAATTTTGGAGAAATAATGTCTATAATTTTACTAAATCTGATTTGTATTTTTTTTTGCTTAAAATGCCCTTTCTGCCCTAAATTTGGAATTTATGTGAAAAGTTTTGGATTTTCCTAAATATAATATTTCTCAAAAAAATCTCCTTTTCTGACAAGTGGAGAATTTTGGTTTTACTTTGTTTTTCTTTCAAATTATATCTTGTCTTTGTTTTATTCTTCCTTTTGTCCTTTTAAGTCCAGTACTATGCAGTAATTGGGAAGTCACAGATGACAGGACTTGTCACCCTATTTCTTGACTGTCTTAAGAGTTAGATGTCTAGTGAAAGCTAAGATAAGCCTTTTGCCCCTTCCTAGAGAGCGTGGGATAAACTGCCAGCTGGGTCTCTCTCTGCCCACTGTAAAATGAGCCCAGAAGACCAGCTCGAGTAAGTAGCTAACTCTCAAATGGCTAAAATTGCATCAGATGATTTGCACCCAGAGTGACTAGAAGAGAAATGAGACACAGGCAAACAGATGATTGCAAGAAAGCTGAAAAGAAAATGCAGCCTCAATATCATAAAATCTATGTGACATTGAGTGACAAGTGAGGAACAAAGGGACTTGGAATGAAGAGTAAAAGGGGAAAAATAAGGAAGAAAATTGTAATTCTAAGCATTTTAATAGATCAATATTTTAAAAGACAGGTTTTTTTTTCAATACAAACCTCAATTTTTCTCATAGGTTTATCTTCATCATTCTGGGGCTCATTTCTAGTTTTTTCCAATCTCTGCCATTTATTGCTAAATAAATGAAACCCCTGTATCTAGCAGAATAGATTCTGGCAACACAAACAGCTTCCTCTGTCTTTCTCTGCTTCTCTTTTCCAGCTTCAGCTGTTATCATCTGCCTTCACACACGCTATGTGCTGCTTTTCGTAGTTCCAGATGGCCAGAGAGAAGACAGTCAGCGAACACAGTGCAGGCACTATGGGACATCCCCATCGGTCTATAGAAGAGACAATCCATTTTTCCCTTTCTGGGATCATCCTGTTACATGTTTCCTGACCATGCAGGACACAGTGGCATGGTGTAGGTGGTACCAGCCCTTATACAAGAGATTATATGGATAAATCTGTCCAACTGCTTATTCCTGCCATCCCCTATCTTTGCAGCATGCAGCATGGCCCCATATGCTTCCATCTTCCCACAGCTTCTCGCCAGGGCATGCAATGCATAACGTCCATTTCAACCATTCTGACTGGTGACAGCATGACCCCAGTGCTACTGCAGAAAGTTTGAGCTGAAAAAATAGGTAAAAAATATTAGTGTTGGAGGGTCATCACATGGAGCCCAAAGGAGATCCAGTCCCAAATGCTATGGAGCATAGACATAGCCAATTTGTGTCACTTGGTGTCCCAGAAAGGTCCCCTGTCTGGTTTTAGGTATTGGTGTATTCAGGCCAGCCCTAGGCTTCCCCTTGGGAAGGAGCAGCTTTTGGCAGTCTCTGCCCATGCATCTATAGACCAATATACTATTTTTTAAGCCTCCTGTGTGATGGGAGACTCAAGGGAGAACTGCTAATCCTTGCATGACCTTGCATAACGGGCAGGTCTGGACAGTGGTTGTAGCTGGAGGGAGGGCAGCAAAGGCTTTATGTGAAGACTCGCTCTGATCCAAGAAGTGAGGGACCATGATAGATGGGAATGGAGCAGCCCTCATAAGGGTTTCTCTGCAAACATGCCATGCAAGCAATAGTACCGCAGAGAAGTGCCTGTACCACAGGTACTCCACGGTCCACCTGGGCCTCAGCGGCTTACCTACATCTCCTTTTTTTGAGTAGTCCCTTAGGAGTCCAGGAGTTCTCTGTCATGTGAGTAAGCACATCTAATAGAGCCCACCAAGTGAATAAATAGCCTTTCAGGACCTACCTCCATTTCCCAAGGTAACCTTTATGGGTTTTCCACTGTTTCATTGGTTCCCTTTGCTTGGTTTTCCTAAGGTTGCGGTAGACTTTCAGGAAGTTGCACCATTTGAAAAGGTCACTGGGCCAAAGGTTCAACTCGTAGATCTATATTCAAGTCTGGAAGACTACGTAGAAAGTAGACTCCTAGGCCCATATAGAAAATGTGAGCAAGCTGGACATGATTTCATGTTGTGCCAACAAAAAGGAAAATCCCCCATCAGCGTTACGACTTGCCATCCTTCATAGTACAATGAATTTGGAAGCTGAAAGAAAAATAGGGAACTTTGGAAGTCTCTGCCCAAATAATAGCTATTACTGGAAGTGGTATAGCTGTAGTCAAACAAATGTGTCCCACTTTCAATGTTCTAATATATTTTGTCATTTTTCTGGAAGAGGCAAGAGAAAGTAATGGAAATTAGGTTTTATTTTCCATTGTTCATTTCTAGCAGTTCTAGTAATATCTGCAGAAAACCTGCTAATCCCAGCTACATACCCACACAGAGAGCCATACTGGAAGTATATCTAAAAATATTTCAAGCCAACCCACAGGTTATATTAGCATTATGATACCTCCTAGAGACACTAAAATTGAGCACATTGGGGTAGCCCTTGAATAAGCGTATGTTGAGAAGCAGTGCTTGTGCCCCACAACTGGCAGCCCCAGTGCCCAAGAGAGCCTAAAGGTGGGCAAGGATTAAGAAGCAGTGTCCAAACTGAAGTCAGACAGTATAAAGAGATGAAAATAAAATCCAGGCCTAAACACACTTTTCCTCTGGCATACTGGATCAAGTTGCCTGCTCTCTTACGTTCATTAAGTGCTATATGCCAGTCTGCCATAAAGTGCTTTATCCGCATCTTCTTCCCTTTGAAATGGATATAAACCCAAATACCAACGGACCCCTGCAAAGGATCTTGAGCCGTTTCTGCTGGCTTGGTAACTTCTTCTGATGTACCAATAGAGCAGCGCATGGCGATTTGATTTGGTGTTAGCACACAGTGTTACCATGACTCTTCATTTTGCAAACTCTTTTCTTCTTTTCCCAAAGTCAAATATGGAAAAGCTGTGACAGCAGCATGAGCAAAAGGATATTGGAAGTAATCCTCTTCATTCAGCCTGCATGCAAGATTTAGTGGTGCAGTAGCATTGCAAGGATGATTTCCACGCATCTGATAACGCTGTGACACCCTATAATAAAACATATACATTCTGTTTCATTTTATCCATTTAAGCCCTTTGAGCAACCAGCAGTTGTTGAGTTCCCCACTCCTACTATTAATAGTCAGGGCAGACCATGTCTGCCTACTTAGATTTATTACATTTTAACTAATCTTGATTGAAGTCTTCGTATGTATAGGCTCCAGAGCAGTCAGTCGCCAGGGTTACACACAACACACACACACACACAGAGTTTTTCCTGAAATTAGCTCAGTAGATCTCACATAAAAAACATTTAATGTGAAAGAACAGGTTTTGATTCCCCCTTTTCCTTATGAAACCTGGACAACTAAACACAAGAATCACCTCTTTCACCATCATGGATGAATTCTGAACTTTTACTCATGTGAAAATCCCACTGAAGTCTATGGGGAGATTCCCCTGAGTAGGGAAATTTGTGCAACTCCGCAAGTTTTGTCTTTACCAAGTAGCCATGATTTAAAAGAGATCACACACAGGAAGACAGGCAAATTCCTCTCTGATACTCTATATTTCTGCTGAATATTTTCGATAATAGACTTTATGCTGAGGGATTTGTCAGCGACGTGAAAATCCGCTCAGGGGAAAATTGGTGATGCAGTTTCTCAGCTGCAAGATGAGCTCTAACAAGCCCCATGTACATGTTGCACAGGGATGACGCAAAGGACCATGCTCTCCCCATGGCTGAGAGAAGGGGGTTTGGATGCTGCCATGTCCCTGTGCCCCTCCTCCCTCCCCCAGGACTGCACGAGTAAGCTGGGTGCCTGGCTGAGAAATGACTTCTGAAGACACTCTGAACTTTGCTTTAAACGCAACATTGCAGTCCCTGTAAGCCAAAATATTTTGTTTAATTTTCATGTTTCAGTTTCTATTACTCCAGTAGAAAGTCAGTCACGCTCACTTGCTAAATGATATGTCAACTTCAAACATTTCTCTGAGAAATGTCCAAAACCTAAAAATAAAATAAAATAAAAATACTTCCCATTCTGGGAAGGAGCAATGCCGTTCTTAAATTCAACCCACCATGGGTGATTCCAGGAACTGAATTTGCCAGTGAACGAGCTACACACCAGCGGTACACCCTAATTGCAGGCAGCCCTCTCTGGGTGAGCTATGCAACCTTGGGAGCTCCTGCTCCAGGAGAAAAGGCTGTCACCCTTTAATGATCTGCAAGATACAGTCTGTTTTGCTTGAAGCTGATTTTCCCTGCATGCCTCCTGCAACTGGTGCTAGGGGCAGGCATAGGTGCAGCAGCTGCTCTGGTGTAGTGCTGGGTAGAGCAGGGAGGCAGTGCCCAGGCCCGTGAACCATCTCCTATTCCCCAGGCGAGGGAAAATTCAACTGAGCAGGACTTCGTGCTGCAGAGCTCCAAGGTTTCCCAAGGCAAAATTCCCATCTCGGACCCTTATGAAGTGCCCAAGCTCAGATGGGTGTCAGCCATGAGCCTGGGCTCCATAAGAAGCCAGGCAAAGCCCTGGTCTCCAGTCCCCGGTGGGTAGTTAGCAGCTGCATTGGCCTTTCACTCTTTGCTGTCCTCAAAGGACAAGGTTAACAGGCATGAGCGTTCCTGTGCTTTCCACACATTGAATGCACGTGCTCCTCAGCATCCCTCCTGGCTTAGCAAATGCTCCTAATGCAAGAATAGGATAAATCTATTGGGTTTTTAAAGATTCACTTCAAAGGTTCTGCAGCTCGGTCTACTGGTGGTCTGCAGGTCAGGCAGGGCAGTGGGTTTGCCCTAGCTGAGAACATGCAGGAGTCTGGCAAGACAGGGTGGGTATGAGCAGAGAAATTGTGCAATGCAGGGGGGGTGCAGCAGCAGTGCCGGATGCGTCAGGCTCCTGGAGCAAGCACCGTGCAGGAAATCTGATGTCTTCAGCACATGTGGAGCTTCCTGACCATATACAAATCTCCTCCACCATTTGTGCACAGCAGGTCCAAGGTGTCCAGGGTGCACTCAACGTATTCACCATGTGCTGCATGTACAGCTTGAAGGTGACCAAGGCCAGCCTGTGCGATCTGGGGATGCTGTCAGCACACTGTGGGCCCCTGTGTGAGAGTGCACATGAACTTACTTCTGAAACCCGGAGAAGAAACCTGGCTATCACCAAAACTCTGCATCAGGGGAGGGGCAGCGAGAGACTGATAAGAAACTGTTTTCTTGCCAGTTCAGCAAAAATCCCAGGGGGAATGATAACTAGGGAGGGGCTGAGGTTTGGCAGTGGGATATGTCTCAGCAGGAACATTTCCACCTATTAAAGCCCTCCTATTGTCTGGACCCAGGACAGAGGTGACAACTTGTTTCCTCTTGCTTCCTTCCTCTGGCATGTTGGGGTTTCTGGCCTTCCACTGGAAAAGCGTTTTGGGTGTTGAAGACAGCCCTGATCCTGCGCCGCATGGCTGGGACATAAAGAGGCGGTGCTGGAGATGATGCTCACACGGTTGTGGGGGCTGGACTGGATGGCCCAGAATGCCTTCCCATCCTGCGTTGGGTGGTATCTTCTGCTTTGACCTGCAAGCTGAGATGGACGTTCGTGCTCTTCTGATGTGGCAGACAGGCAGAAACTTCACCCTTTTACTGATTTTGCTGTCCCTGATTGTGCGATGTGCCTCTGCCTGCCTGGCCAGAGAAGGAGCGTTTCATGGAGAGCTGGTGGCTGGTAGCATTTGTCAGTGTTAGGTGTGGAAAGGTCATGTGGACACTGCTCCAACACTTGTTTGGATGCTTTAAAGAGAGCAACTGGCTGGTTCAGGGATTCCTGCAGGAGTAGCACAGTGTGTTTGGCTTGTGACAATGGCATACACCATACGTAGCTAAAGGGACCTCCGCAAACCCACTTGAATTGTAAAAACATCAGCTGCAGAGGATTTGCATCTAATGTCTTCTCGGCACAAACAGGACCTCCCCACCCCCAGCAACCAAATCAGCCATCCCCTATCTGCTTTTGCTGTAATATGTAATGCAGATCAACAAATCACCACCATCAGGGAAAACTAAACACTTCCATAAGTGATTTCATAAAAAGATGCTTCTCTGAGCTCACATACAGCAGAAGCTGAAACAAGAGACACAACACAGTGACGAGTCCATCCATCACCAGCAACATGTTTGGGAAATTTAATGTCTTCTTCTACCTCACACACCTATTGCAAAACTCTGTATCTTACTTACCAGTTGTTCTAAACGGTGTCCAGATTTCCTCTGTAAATCATTTTTAATTCACAGCCATCACTTTGTAACTGTTAATGGTGTTATTTACAAGACATTTTTACAGTTACCAGCAGCTTGATATACGTATATATTCCAGTGAAAAAAATAATTGAGCAGCAAACCAAAGCGTGGAGATTAAAATGTCATTTTAAGACTATTGAGGCACAGCAGGGAAGGAAGAAAGTCTTGGTGGGAGAAAGAGAGAAACGTCAGCGGCCGCTTTGGAGCAAAGGCTCGGGACCATGGCTGCGGTCCCTGCTGGGGGTGCCGGGCTGGGAAATGGGCTTTGCTGTTTTCAGCCAGCTGGGAAACCCTCTCCTTTTCCCTGGGTATGGATTTTCCTGAAACAAGGCTTTGTGGCTGCACTCCGTTCTCCCAGGGGTTTGCACTGAAGGTGTGAGCCCACGGAGGTGAGGCAGCCACTGCCACTGCAGCCCTTCCCCAGCTAATGGGCTACCCCAGTGTGGGACCAAGTGCTCACCCCTCGCCCCAGCCTGCAGGGACTCACCAGCAGGGCCGAGCCCATGGGCAAGCCAGACCTTGCTCAGGGCTGAGCGCAGCAAAAGCCCTCCCCAAGGTACATTCCCGGGCTGACCTCAGCATGCAGTTGGCCCACAGTAAGGAGATGTGCGTGGGAGAGCAGAAAGGGAAGGGAAGCATAGCTGTAAGGAAGGGGAGAGGCTGAGAAGGAAAATCTGGGAGCACCGAGAGCCCGAAGGAGGAGCCCCAGCGGGAAGTGGTGAGAACTGAGCTGCGGAGGTAGGTCCGGATCCTGCAAACGCCACCGGGGAAAGGCTGTCGCAATCCAGGAGAAAGCACATCAAGACCTGGCAGAAGTGTTTGTTCGAGCTACGCTTCTTTGATGCTGCTGCAGCCAAAGTACATTGAAAAAGAAAATCCCGTTTAAAAGAAAATAAAGGGTTTAACAGAGCGTATCAATTCAGTAATAACAACACTTATAAAACCCTCTGCTCTCTGCTGGCCTCCGATGACTTGCTTAGTTACGAGCAATTACTTAGTGCATTTTGGTTTCTAAATAGCAAGAAGTCCCATGCAGAAAGCAAACTTGGATCTGCTTCCTGGGAGAAGCCAATATGAAGTGAAGCAACACCCTGATTGTTGAAACCCCTGCTGCGAGCCAGCACATGGGGGTAGGAGAGCGTTTCGTCGGCTTCTCCTCCTGGGAACCATTTAGGAGGAAGCCTTCATCACGAAGCCAGAGCATGCCCCCAGCCCGGGCCCACTCCTTTTAAACGTCACCTCTGTCCACAGGCTTTGCAGAGGGCTTGGGTGGGCTCAGCCGAGCCTGGCGTGACAGGAATTTCTTAAAAAAATTATCTGCATGCCTCCCTTGAGCCTCCACGTGCTCACGCTCCCCCCGCCCCAGGGAGGTAGGAGGACTTTGCAAGGCTGCCATGGTCCAGACAGACTTGAAGCAGCCCCACAGGCATGATTGATGGGCACTCTGGTGGTGGGAGAGCCGAAAATAATCCCAACACATGTTTCCCAGTAGCACCTGGCAGCCAACCAGAAGACAGCACTAGCATTTCCTAAATACTGGAAAAATGACTGTCACCGCAGATGCCTCACTAAATATAACCCCAGTGAGGTGGCAGCCCGTGAAAGGCTGGAGAGGGACAGCTACCCAGGACGTACGTACAACTCTGGTCCCATCTGAGCCCTGGCTGTCATCCCTGGGCTGCGAGATCTCCAGCACTGCTTGCTGCACAGGCTTCAAAGTCCCAGACCTGATGGGGAAGTGTCACTCAAGCAGTAGTGCCAATAAAATATTGGAAATTGAAAATATGGAGCTATTTGAGCAAAGCAGGCTCTTAGTGTACACAGGCAGGAGATACAATTTTGGGTGTTTCTTCATCTCTGGGGCTCTCTGGGAGGGGGTTTTCCCCCTTTGAGGCCAGGCACTTGGGACCATGGGGTGCGTGGTCTTCCATGGTGCCTGCTCTCTGCCTCTGCAGAGGGACCCAGGCAAGCCCGTTCGGGTGGCACCTAGCTAAGAGCTGGGCAGCTTGCACACCTAAAGTCTCCTGGATTTTGTGTGTTTCACAGAGCAAACTGTTGAAGCAGTGGAACACAGCTTTTAATTTTTGAAGGAGATGGGGATTATCCTTCTGAGTGAGCCCCTCTGCCCTTTGCCCCCCGGCCTCACCTCAAGGATTAGTTTACCAGCAGAGTCCAGTGGTTCCTCGGGTGACGGCACTGCAAGGCATCAGTCCTAAGAGCTGCTCTGTATTGTGTTACAGGCGAGTCAAGGGGTAGTACTACCAGTGTTTGCTTTAGCAGCTTGCTGGGCCACCATATGCATCCAGATATGTGGTTCTGACTCTGATACGTGAGCCTCATTTTCCCAGGCTGGCTTTTGTAGGGGCAGTAGAGCTGACCTCTCAGGTCATTCTTGAAATCTGGCCTCTGGGACAAGCCCCTGTCAAGGTGTTTCATGCTTCTGAGACTCAGCTGTATCGCTTTAAGAGCAAAAATGTTAAATAAGGTGCCTAGATTTGTGCTTCTAAGACAGAAGAGTTTGTTTGCAGCGGTTTCATTTGCTCTTCAGCCTGCTATCACCCACCAGCATGAAGTGCATAAGGTCAGCCCTGGGCATGGCTGCTCAGCTGCAGACACAAACCTAAGGAGCTGTGTCATGAATCCTACCAGGGTAGAGCCAAAGGGCAGGAATCAGAATTTTAAACAAGTGGTATTTTTCTTTGCCACTTACTCCCACCATGGGACTTGTGAGCCATGGGGAGTGACAAGCAAGGTGGTGGAGGAGAGCCTTCAAATCAGGGAGCACAGAAAGCCCCCGGTAAGGAGGAGTTAGCGAAGAGATGGAAGCCTGGGTGAGGCTGCAGAGCAAGGCGGTCACTATAATATGCCCAGTCTGTCTTCATTTAACTAGCATGAGGAACGGGGCAGTGAAACCACCATGGTGCTGCTTTTACCTGACTGTTACTCAGGTCCCCAGCAGGTTTGTCTCCTGTTACTTATGCTTGGTAAAGGTCATGTCACAGCATCCTCTGCTAGAGATGTGCTAGCAGTGTGCTAACACGTGCAGTAGTCATGCTTCATCCTGCTATGTGGAAAGACCCATAGGTAAGGCAAAATAACTTCACCCATTAAAAAAAGTCTTTTTCTGGTTTTGTACTCTAGGAAATTACGGGAATGTCTCTTGGGGAAGTGACAGGAACAACCTTGCTAGACAATCTTCTAGCAAGCATTGCCCAAGAACAGTCCTCTGGCAGATAGAGAAGGGACAAACAGCATGTTTCCAGTCTAGATGCTGTAGTCCAGGCTGGCCTCCTTGGTACAGTCAATGGGCATTTTTCTGTTGGCCGAAGAAGGTTACACCAATATTAAATGCCACTGCTGGAGTGTTTGCTGGTGCAGCAATCTTTGATTGCTTTTACAGTGTCTACTGTTGGATGTTTGGCATCCAACACTGCCAGAATTTGAACTTCATGTTGGACTTCAGTTTAATTTCAGCAGTGCAGAAGGAGCGTCCCAGTGGGAGATTTATTTTTCTGGATTTGGCCTTGCCCTTTGATTGAGCTGTGTGAAGCTGCAAGTAACCTTTTCCCAGATCTTATTAATGAGCAGAATAAAAAAAGAATAATGAGCAGAATAGAATAAAAAGCCCATCCTGTGATGTTACTGTAAACTCTGGGCTGTGTCCTCTCTATATATTTGCATAGTGCCTGCTACAGCAAGACCAGGGGTCCTGGAGACTTATCATCAGAGAAGTGGTTAACAAAGGAAGGCGACTGCAGACTTTCATTTCAAATCCATCACATAACATGCTGGCAGAGGGGAATTTTGGAAATTGTTATCTGAAGCTGCCGTCTTCTAGATGCAACTCCCCACATGCAGTTCTAACTGCTCTTTGGAAACTCTCGCTTGTCCCCTTTTTTCAATTATTCAGGCTTCAGCCCACCGAGATGAACGATTAATTTCTGAACCAAAGAGCGCGGGATTTCAGACTTGCAGGTGTTCTCTCTAATAGGAGCTGTCATAGGAACGGTTCCTACAGCAGAGTAGGTAAACAAACGGATATAGAACATAGTCCTCCATAGGACAGCTGGCGAGAAAAGCTGTAAGGCCAGAAGTGTCATTTAAACAAAAATATCTAATTTGGGATCTCCTGTACAGGACACAAGCCCTTATGAGTTGCCAGTGTTTGCCCATACTGGAATGTATGGTTATGGCTGATCCATTTTTGTCTCCAGCATTATCTGTACAACCCAGGATGGAGCATGTGAACTTTTTGATGCAATGCTTTGCAAGAAATGGGCAAAACCAATCTCAATAAAAGGGAGATGCCGCTTCATCAGCACTGCATGCATTTCTTCATTTCCTTTTTTGCCGTGCGCTTCCCTCCAGCCTGGCTGTCTGTGTCCACCTGTTGCCCCTGCTCTTATGTTTCGACTGTAAGCGCTTGGGGATAGGAAGCATTTTCTTCATGTGGGGCACGTGTGCAGGGCCTGAGCTGCCGGCCTTAATGCTCTGATATTGTATGTAATGATCTCCTGTAGCACTATGGAAAGACTTAGGAGCTCTCTGTATTCATAAACCTATAAAGCTCTGTCTGTAGGTACATATGAAAGAGTGTGCTCACGCGCACGTGCAGACTGCGTGGTGTGGCATTTTGTGACCCTTGGAAGATGGCGTGGGAGCACATGGGAAGTGTTGGGGTGGGACCAGCAGGCACGGGGCTGGATGCGGGGACTGCTGAACCACCCACGTCCCAGCTGGGGGAAGGGACACATCCTGCCCACAGTAACATCTCCTGGCTATCTCGGAGCTCAGCTGTGTGTCCGTCCCTGGAGCATGGTATGGTGCCCCGCAGGGTCTTGGGAGGCTTGCAGTGTGGGGCAGCGTGGGGATGTGGTGTATGGAGTCAGCAGCTCCTGATCCAAAGTGAAGACTATGGTCTTTGGGAGTGAAGCACTCAGCTGAGGCATGAGTGATGAAATTCAGTCGCCTTCCCAGCATGGTGTAGGGTAAATCACCCTTTCAGGGCCTTGCTTCCATCCTCCCATTTGTGTCTTTCCATCTTTCATCTCATCTCCTTCCAGTGTCCACCCTGCAGAGCCGCTTGTGTTTCACACCCATGTTTGTGGCATGTGGTAGAGCAAAGAGGCGAGAAAGGGGTCCTTCAGCCCACTTTTCTGGTTCCTCCCTGCCTCCTGCCCAGCTGTCCTTCAGGCAATGGGAGCAAAAGCAAGTGGGTCTTTCTTCTGGCAAATCATCTAAGCTTGACTCTCTGAGACTTCATTGCACCAAATCTCATAACATTTAAGTAGATTTCCCAGGGTTCCCCTCACTTCAACATGCTTGAGGATGCTCTCAGGTGGTTTTGGAAGAGCAGTCCTCCATGGCTGAGACTAAGAGCTCTGGGTCTCCCTGCTTCAGCTGCCCTCCAGCAGGATGCTGGCTCCCAAGAGGCATTAGAGGGCATGAAATAAAATCAGCTTATCAAAGGCTCCCTTACTGCTCATACTCATCTTCTTTAGGAAAGCCCATTGTGTGTCTTCCATTCCACTCAGATATTAGGCAGAGTTAACAGGCACCTCAGGAGCCATTAGGATTTTAATATTCATACATTTTCCTAATTGTTCACTTCCCAGTGCCTTTTCTTCCTGCCAGGAGATGATAATGTTCCTTGCCTAGAGCCAGATTCCTCCAGCTCCTTGACTAATTTTCCTACAAATTTTGCAGCAAAAGCAGTTGGCTGGTAGACCTGTTTGACACTTAAATGGTACCTAGGGTGAAATTCATCTCCCTAGATCCAGGTACTTCCATCTAGCTGGTTACCACCTAGCCTGCTGTTGTCTCTTTAGAGTCAATGGCTTCAAGCGGGATTTATCTCATGCTAAAATAGATGCCCAAAACCAATTACATCCATCCTTCTCTAGAACGTGTTATACGACTGTGAAGGCAGCTCTGATAAGACAGTAGTGTTGTAAATGTCTAAAATGTTGTGAGAGGAATCCCATTTTTGTGCCACGAACATTGTTCTCCAGTAATTAAAGCTGGTTAAAAAGAAAGTAAGGAATTATGAAAAATCCACAGCTGCACTGAAAATGTCGTCAAAAGCCCTGACTTCTTTCTAATTGCTCCAGATGAATAGTTCCTGTTACCTCCTAATCCCAAATATCCTCTTGAACATCCCAATCCCAATGACAGGCCCCAAGAAATTTATATGAAGCTTCTTTATCAGCTTTCTGGATGTATGTGCACAATTTTCTATCTTGTCTGTAATGCAGTGTCCCTTTCTGTAGCTGAACTGTAGGTTTAGATGCCAGAAACAGCAGCTTTCCAGTTCTGTAGCTGTGAATTTAGGGCAGGCAGATGAGCTGTACCTGTGCTTTGCACACCCATGCCCACACCAAGACAAACCTGGGCAAAAAGAGCCCTAAGTTCTCCTGAAAGCCTCTGGGTGGGGAGGAGAGAAAGTTTCACTTTGGTTGTGAATCCTGCGTTTTCACTGTTCTCAGTGTCTATAAAAGCTTGTAGAGTCTTTAATGTAGCGGGACTTTGGCACATGCCAAAAGGCAGCCACCTAGTGAACTTCCCTCCTGAATAAGGAGACACTGAACGCCAGGGCCCTTTGAACAGAGCATTAATGTTTATTTTAGGTCTTCAGGCAGAAGTTATGCTCTTGCCGTATGGTTGTTCAATGAACTGGAGACTGTGAGTCTGCAGATACACACATGCACAGACACACAACTGGTTTGCAAACTATCAATTACAGCACTAAAAAAGAAAGTTCGATATCTGCTGAGACACCCAGCTGAAGAGGGGGGAAAAAAAAAAATAAAAGCACAGAACTGGCAAGAGAACTCTCCAGAAGTAATAAGCAAAGTTTTTAAGTGAAGTTTGAAGGCTAGCTGCAACTTGCCACACAGGAAAAAACAGAAGACAAAAGCACCATTATGCTTTCTTAAAAATGTAAGAGTACAGCACACACATTCCCTGACAAGGTCATTAAACATCGGTTCAGAGACCCACAGCGGCACATGCCCGGGTACAATGGGTGTTTATTCTTTCATTCAGCAAGGTGCTGGTATGCATAGGGGTTGCTGTCGCCTGAAGAACATTGTTTTTGGCCCCGTGTGGATCACAACCACTTGGTTTGGTTAGTGCACAGAAATGCAGCTAAACCCACCCCTTCAGATATCTAATTTGTTTGGAATGACAGGCATGTCCTGACTAAAAATTAATTCTGCCAGGTGATATAACTTGTTTGAATTTGCAGGAATTTGCCATTTGGAAAAAGGAAAAAAGAAAAACATTTAATTAGGGATGGAGCTAAAGCAGCTAATTTGATCCTTCAATGGAAAAAAAATAAATTACAGGTTAAAAATGAAGATTATGTGCTCTGGGTGAAGCATGCTCCCTCCTTTCAGGTATGCTTTGATGAGGCTTCTTCCCCTGCTAAGAAATGCAGTGCACGTTTCTTTCGAAGTAATGGCAGCACTAACTTGAACTCATTGTTTGTTATCCTCCTGCCTCTGTCCCCAGGCAGATGACCCGGCCATGCCAGGGTTTTACCCAGGGAGTTTCACTCTGCCGTTCAGCTCCTTGCACCATGCAGCTTGTCACCCATGAGGAGGGGAAAGACAAAGCTGGCTGCCGCAGCCGTGGAGAGCGAACTTGCCTCTCCAGGGCTTTCCACCCCATGCACCATCCCAGCTCAGCCCGTCCGCTCTCCATCCCAGGAAGGAGAGCCCATACACCCCTTCCTCCTCCCCAGAGCCGGGCAATCCCTTTTATCCACGCTGTTTTAACCCACCAAAACCCCGTGGCACAGCCCTTGCAGCAGAAAAGGTGCGGTGGGGAGCCAGAGTCGGGCGGGTACAGTGCCACTGAGGTCTGAGCATGGCCATGAGGCCACTGCCCATGGCTTTGCTGTGCTCCAGAGAGCCACAGGGCAGCCCTGAAGGAGCAGCCGGGTTTGTCACATCGCCAGAGCCACCTCAGCCCCTGCCCAGGTGCAAAACGAGCCTTGCAGATGGGCTTGACCTCAAGCCCACAGAAACCTGGGCAAATTTCCCATTGACTCCAGCATGCAGATCTTTAATAGCACCAAGGACAAGTCCCAGCAGCGATGGCTTTTGGGCTTCCTTCTCCCAGGGGAGGTTTGGGACGCCATCGCTCCTGTTGCCTCCCCTGGGACACTCAGCCCAGGAGCATGATTCCAGAGAGCTTCAGCCCTGTGTCGGAGTGGTTCAGCTGCAGATGGGTTCAGACTCACCCTTCCCGTGGCCATGAGCAGATGGTCTAGACCACTAAAATCACATTTTCTGGAAGTCGGTTCTCAGATGGAGTCACTTCCTGACAGAGGTCTTTGTCTTTTATCAGGAGGAACGTAATCTGAAAAAGGCTAATTATTTACTGGAGGGATTTTTTTTTTTTAATCTTTTCTCTTTTCTTATTAGTGTCCTTCCAGTTTATTACTCATCTGTGGCTTTTTTACAAGTTGTCTTTCAGGTGAGGCACAGTGAAGTGGTGTTACATTCCATACATGTAGGGGCTTAGCTGCAGTTTCATTGTGTATTCAACCCTATAATTAAGACTCAGATGGAAGACTTTATGCCTTTAAAGCAAAGAAATTCTAGGTTTCTTGGCAAAACATTTGGCTGAGTACATAGAGAGCACCTTAAGTACTTAAATGGTCTCTACGTGAGGAAACCTGATGCCAGAAATGATGTACCTTAAAGGTAGGCTGTTGGGAAAAAGCAAACAAACCAACGCTAAAACGCTTGATGTCTCAAGGTGCATTCTTCCTGTGTATTATTTTTTTCTTGGAAGATGCTCTGTGAGAGGGATTGTATTCTCAAACACGACTCGTTGCTGGCACCTGATCGCTATTAATGTGAGCCGCGTAAGGCGTGGGAGTCAGCAAAAACCACCCAGATAGTTTTCAATAAATTATGAGGGACTCGACCATTGCCTTTAAGCAATCAATACAGTGCTGCTGCAGTGTGCCAACAGCCGGGAAAGCTCAACAGGAGGAAGCCAGTGTGTTTCTTAGTGCATTACTGCGCACGGCCGCCACGCCTGGCCCCTTCGAGGGGGAGGACGGCTGGAGTGAGGCACGGCAGCTGTGGGACCATGGGATGAGGCATGCGGCAGGTCGGGTTTTCCGGCAAGTGTGGGGCATTGGCACAGGAGGGCTTTACCCATGAGAAAACCCCTGCGGGGAAGAGGAGCAGGGTGTCTCCTCCAGCCCGTAGCTCTGCAGAGGACACCCAAGGGCTGTGCCCCTGCCCGGGGAAGGGCTGGGGCTGCCACGGGAGGGAGGAGATGCTCTGCTCTTGCCAGTGGTGTTTTCCCATCTGGGCGTGTGCCCATCATCTTCCCCTGCCTCTCCTCTCCGCGTGCCGCCCTGCAGCCTTTGCTGCATCCCTCAGGGCCTGCTGATGTGTGAAGCGGACCTGCCGATGGAAGAAAGGCTTCGGAGATGGGGGTTGGCTGAGCAGCCCTGCGACCCACCGCTCCATGGGGAGCACAAAGCAGTTGGTCTTTTATTTTTTGTCTCCTGCTGGAAGGCAGTGCAGAGCAGTGCAGACTTTGAAGCTGGAAACGGTAGGTAGAAAGAAGAACACAGTCATTAGATTCAGGATAAGCAGCACAGGTCACATCTCCCCATGCAAATAGTATCACCCTGCTTTTGCAAAAGGGTGGGCTTGTGCTCAAGCATCAGGGTGGTGCAACATGGGCTATCAGTGTTAACACCCACCACAGTGGTAATAAAAAGCAATAAGAATATTAATCCTAACAATAATGGCGTACAGTTCAGGCAGCTCTTTTTCCACCAGTCAATCTCAAAATACTCCAAAAAGGGATCAATAACATTTTTTTATAGATGGAGAAACAGTGGCACAGAGTGGTGACCTTGTCACTGTCATCCAGCTGGCTGGCAGCAGAGCCAGCAGCAGAATTAAATTCACAACCCGTGCTTTTCTCAACCTAAAACAAACTCAGCTTTGCCATTTTGACTTTTCATAGTGCCATTCTAAAATTTGGCAGAGAAAAGCACATGTATCCTCCACTCACCTCCCCTGTGTTTGGGGCCTATCAAATGTTAAATGAAATGGCAGAACCAGAGCAATAAAGATTTCTATCAATGGGGGACCTCCCACTGCACAAGGATTGTATTTAGTTTGACCTTCAAAAGTAAGCAATTTCCCGAAAGTCAGCCCAAGATTTTTAGGGGTATCTGTGCTTCTTTCAAGGAGATGGTCTGTGTATCAGATGAGCCAAATCCTTTGGGATGTGAAAATTATAACAGCCTCTTTTTCTTTCTTTTATTTTTTTTTGTTATTAGGCATCAGAGTAAATAAGTATAAGCCCTACATGGAGCATCTTGTTGGGGCATACATTGTATATGCTCCAGGGCGCAAATATTTTACACACCCTCCCCTTTGATTTTTTTTAATGGAATATGCAAATCATGCATGTTTCAGCTGGGATTGTCTCTCTCTGATCTGACTGTTCTCCATCCTGGAATTTCTCGCAGTGGGGAGAAACCAAACCAAGGCATGCAGCGAAAAGAAATTTCACCGTGCACTTTCTCCAAACCCATCAGGGGCCAGCAAACTCACTGCAAGGACCCTGGATGATGGCAACAGGTTTGGAATAAAGTCCCTACAAAGGAAGAGCCAGAGAGCACCATCCCAGGCCATTGCAAAGGATGAGCAGAAGGGCTTGGGTGCCTCCCTCCATGCGAGGATTCACCTACAAAGGGGAGAGTTACGTGAAAGAAGGTCATGATTTCCTTTGAATTGCAATGCCTGTCCTCAGCGTGAGATGGTGGAGGCACCGATAGCTGGGTCCCGCAAGCATGATGGGTGCATGCTCATGTGCAGCAGGATGGAGAGCAGCATGTGGCTCTCCTGCCCAAGCAAAGACCCACACCAGCGAAATCCCTGGCAGCACCCGCTCTTAGTGTTGTTATCAGTTTGCTGCCTTTGCCCAGCACCTCTTGGCCCCTCAGGGTCTTAAAAATAATGCAGGGTGCAAACTGTCCGGTGTGAGGACCTTCAGGTGTTCTGCTAAGCAGGACAGGAGCCGCTTCATCCACAAGCGAGTCTCAAGAAAATGGTTTTAAAAAATGCACTGGGGGGAAGGCTGGCATGAGAGCCACCTGCATCCAGCGAGGAGGCTGGGGCAGGCGCCGCCGAAGAGGTCAGCTGAAACAACAAGCGGTGCCTAGGCTACGCTGCCAAAACAGCTCGCGCCGGGGCTTGAATTACCGCCTTTGTGCAAACACCCTGCGTGGCTGCCATGATCAGCTCCCTCTCTTTGATGAAGCAGATAGGGCCAAAAGGAAAACAGAACGCGGAGAGAAAGCAACATATGGCGATACGCGTGGATTTGCTGGATGAAACGTGCTCCAGCTCCTGCTGGAGCCAGGGGAAGTTTTGCCTCTGACTCCAGTGACAGCAAAAATGGAGCTCGGGGAACCGGAGGAGTGTTTTGGCACACAGGGAAATGAGCTGTTGACTGGGGACGTATCCATGGCCAGGGAGACCGGTCGCCTGTATGCCAGGCTATGCTGCAGCAAACCAAGCATGATCTGGAGTTTACACATATTCAGAGAGAATGATTTGAGCTGCCTGGAGAATACTAATACTGGGGAAAAGAGGGAGGGAGGGAGGGTGTCCTTCCTGAATTTGGAAAGTTTTCCTGTTTATTTCTGCTAGCCTGTGGGGGAGAGGGCAGCATAATGAATCATCCCAGCCACATAAAGAGCACAACTAAGATTTTACCTGAGCGAGAAGAAAGCTTTTTCAAGGATCATAAATGCTTATTGATTTGTCCTCTTCTATTTGTGTGCCTCTGCATTTCCAGGAGCATAAGTGGAAAGAAAACATCCCTGAAAAAAAACCCTATTAGCAGAGATCTGACCCTTGGCCCCTTGACAACGATGAAGCCACTTGCCTCCAGCGATGGATTTGGTCCATCCTCTGCTGACAAAAGCAAACCAGCCCTGGTGCGCAGAGCCCCTGGCCCGCAGCAGTGCCCTCCTGTGCTCCCAGCTGCCTGTCACCTGCACACATTCGCCTTTCGGGCGAGCCCAGGACACTGCCAGGGGTCAGCTGGGGGGTAGCCAAGAGTTTGGCCCGCAGTGTCTTGGGGCTTATCAATAGACTGTTGTTCAGCTTGGGATTCCTGAGATCCTTAGTCATGTCTTTGCAGGTAACTATAAATCACCTTCTGCAGAGTCTGGGGTTTTGCAATACTTGGCCCTTTGCAATTTTGCCTCTTCTGCAAATAACAGGAGTGGCCATTTTTGCTCTGCTTGAGACAGGCTTTCAAGTTACGGGCTCTGGCTTCATGATGAATTAGTTGGGCTGATTCTGCTTCCTTGCCAAAGTTATCAAATTTCATTAAAAGCAGCTAGAAACACATTAAGTTCCTCTATGCTCTTGTTTTTCCATATAAGGAATAGTTGCCACTGGGCTGGAAAACTGACAAAAGCATCCATAAAAGCACCTCTAAACAGGCTTGGGAAAAGACTGGGAAGGAATCGCATACCTGTTCAAGTTTACATCTCTGGTCCAGGACCTCCACTGGTGGGTGGCCTTTCCCCCCAGGTGAGCTCAATGTTGTTTGCTGTTTGAAACCCTCCTGCTGTTGCTGTGATGGTGATCAGCTGGGCAGAGGCAGGTGACTTCTGTGGTCCACCTTCCCACACCGCATCAAATCCCATCCACCTCTATGGGTGGAGTCCCAGAGGACAAACCCTGCACCCACGCTCTTCCCCGGTATTTCATGCCATGCAGTTTCACGGTGTAGCGATTTGGCTGGGAGCACGGCTGCAGGGATGCACCTGCACAGCTAAATGTGTGTCCTAGGGTAGTCTCGGCTGATGGCTTAGAAGTGCTGTGCCCGTGGCAGGGCCCTGCATGGGGCAGGGGGCCCTGCCACCACTCCCAAATGCACTTCGGGACCAAGGGGATGTGCTGCCTGGGGAGCCAAAGCTCAGCTGATTTGCACCAGCCGTGGTGTCCCTCAGCCTCAGGTGCCAGCAATGCCACCCCAGGAGCGCTTGGCCAGGCTCACAGCCCGTACGTAGCTGTATGGGATTGCACCACTTTGTGGGGTTTGGCTCTGGGGCAGCTCATGCAATGACAAAGTATTCCCACTCCCTCAGCCCTGAGCTAATTAGGACAGAAACAAGTGCATTGCAGGCTTTAACATTTACTGCTTCTTTTTTCACACAGGCTCCTTCCCTTTCTGGGAAGTTGCTAAAATCATGAAAAAAACCTCACGCTATTGCAGCAAACCATCAGCATGGCTGTCATGTCTCTGTCTCACGTCCGGTCAGCTCTGCCCATGGAAGTAGCTGCCGCATTGGCTACTGAGGCTGCTCAGGGTCGGATTTATTTCTAAATTTTTTTTTATTACCAGGATGGATTTGACTTTTCTACTTTTCAGGTTCACTCACTCTCTCGTTGGTGTCTTTCCCTCTCCCTGAGCTTGCTTAATAATGCATGACAAGGAGCAAAGGCTGCTTGCTCTGCCACAGCAGCAATAATGCAGCGCGTACCCGCTCCGTGCAGGGTCAGGTTTCTGCCGCTTGGGAATTCGACAGATGGAAATGCTGGGATTCTTTCCATGGCCCTCCTGCCTCCCAGGCCCCCAGGATAGCAGAAGATTATCAGGGGCATATCCCAGCACAGTCGCCGGCATGAGAGAGGGAGGACCTGTGGTGAGGGCTGAGGGGAGGGAGAAGTGGTAGAAGTCATTATTTTAATGAAACTGTTGAAGATGAGACTCCTTCCTCTGCCTGGGAAGGCAGTGCCTTTGTAATCATATTGCTAATAAAATCAGTTTGGCTTCTTTAAACTGATTTTGTTTTCACTGTCATGACCCAGCTAAAAAATTCAGAATCAAGGTCCCCTTGCCTCCATCCCCAAACTGATGCTGGTGTTTCTTCTCCTTTGTTTTCTCTGCACCAAGTCAGGAGAAGTCCTCTGTTCCAAGGGAGTCTGAAGAAGATGCCCAGACACTGGGGTCTACCCAGACTCCCTCACCCAGCAGGGACAAGGCTGTGGTTACAAGTCCTAGTGCTTCTGCATGAACATCGTTGCTGCTGCCCTGGAGCCACTGATGCTTCTAGATACCCACTTCTAGAGGTGGAGGGACTGGCCCATACGATCAGGCCTTTCCCCTGTTTGTGCAGGGGACTTTGCTTTCAGATCAGTCCCATTTTGCGCCAGATGCCCCATAGCTGCCAGCCTGGTACAGCAGAGGAGGAAAGGGAATTTTGGAAGCTGGTCTGGTGAGTAGAGGGATATGTATCTTATTTCCCTTATCTCCGTTGTCTGTGAGAGCTAGGGTCTTCAGGTGATAGAAGATGGGACAGAAAAAACCTGCATTAGGAAGAGCAAAAATGCACATGAAGTCACTGAAAAGAAAAGCAACTGAGAAGGTGTCTCAGCCAAAGCTAAAAGAACAAAAAAAGACAACTCATTTGAACAGGTTTGTGTTCAGAAAACAAAACACCAGTGGTGGTTTTCTGTGTTGTATGTCTCTTTATCTTCTTTATACTGAGAAGCATGGACTGGAGCAGCAAGGTGCACAGGCCAAGGATTTGGGGATTTCGGGATCCAGTGTCATCCCATGCTGGTGTGTACGCAGGTGAGGCCATCCTGAAAGATGGGCTGAAATCCACACTCAGTCTTCAGCCCTGAGGCTGCCTTCCATCACCTCTCACATTCATCAGCATTGTGGCATGATGGTTTCTGACTTTGGCCCCGATCCTTTCTCTGTGGGGAAAGACCTGGGCTTCTTTGTCCTCAGGACTCATCTTTCCTTCAAAAAAAAAAAACCCTACCTACCTTCCAAATTTCATCCCAGATTGAATGGCTGCTTGTTTCAGCAAGAGCCGTCTGTACTATAACAAAAATATTCATCTTAATTTTAGAGTATGAAACATTGCAAAAGTCGAAGCTGGTTATGTTTTGCAGTTATGGCAGAGCTGGCTGGAGCAGTCTCAAAAATGGCATTGCTGTCAGAAATGATTGCTGGAATATGAAAACATCAGTGTGGCAGATATTGTGGAGTTTTGGGGACCATTCAGCTGCCTCTACAGTTGCTTCCAATGGAGAAATTGTTAAACAGGAGCCCATTACTTAGTGCCATACCATATCAGTGTGTACCCAGGATGCTCAGTTCCAGCAGAGTAAGCACAGTGAGAGCCGGTTGCTGTGCCTGGGTGCGCTGGGTGCATGCCCTCGGCTGGTGCCGAGCCATGGGCTGCCTCCCCAGGGCTCCTCGGAGGGCACACGCTGTGCTCCCCCGTCTGTATTTGCAACCCTTGTTTCATCTCCTAACACTGCCCCACACAGCGACAAAGCGGCTAAATATGGGACTTAGACATATCCATAGCATGAAGTTGATGATTTTTGCCTCGGCCGGGACACGCACGTTGCTCTGGCGGCTGTGAGAGCAGAGTGTGCGGTTACGGGAGTCGCGATGCTCCCAGGCACCCGGGAGGGCTGGTGCAGCCCCAGCTCTCCATGGCCAGCAGAGCCGGGAGAGGAAGGAGGATATGTGCCAGGCTTCCACATCCTCAGCTCCCACTCGGGGCGGCAGGGAGGAGGTGGTGCGGCACAGCGGGGCTGCCCGGGGCCTCTCGCCGGCGGTCAGTGACGGACAGCTGGCAGGCAGGGAAATCACCGCGGGGCATGGCGAGCCTCCCCTTGGCTCCGGGGAGGAGAGGCAGGCTATAACGTGAAACATCAGGCAGGCGTATCGTTTGACTTTATCCCTTCATGAGGCCACTTTGTGGTCTCTGTCAATCCCGGATGACAAGATATGTAGATGGAAGCCAGCATTTGCTCCATGTCTCAGTTTGCCCACTCCAGCCGCGTACAGAGGCTTAAAGCGCCTTGAGAACAGGGACAGAGACAGCTCCCGCACCAAAATATGTCACTGCTGGCTGATGCAATCCAGGCAAGAGACAAGGGGACTTAAGACAGTGCATGAAAAAAATGCCATTAGACTCGCCTTTAAACCTTGCCTTCAGGCTTTTGGACTTAAAAATAACACACACCGTTGGCCATTTATGTTTAGCTCACTGAGGGCTTTCTTTCCTGCAGGAATGCGAGGATTAGATGGTCTTCTCCGCTTGTGCGGTGACTCCACCAGCGCACTGCGAAGCGATCATGTTCTCCTCTCCTAAAGCCTGGGCTGGATTGGCAGCAGCGGTGCAACAGCAGATGCATGAATGAAATTCCAGCGCGCCACGTCCCGTCCAGGCGGGAAGGAGGGGACCGCTGTGCAGGATAGGCTCTGTGGTGGGCTGGAGCAGGACCTTTGAGCCAAGCGAAGACTCCAAGAAAAATGTGGGTGGCGTTCAGCTCCATTTTATAGGCAATGAAACCTACTGATTGCAATGCACGGATTTCTGAGGGTCAGATCCAGCTGCCTGGCTGAAATCGGTGACAAGCTGCCAGCAGGTTTCGGTGGAGTAAAGTGACCACAAATGGCAGTAGGAAGTGACTGCAGAGGTTTGTTAATCAAGAAAGTGTTAGAAAGGCAGGTACTTAGCAGGATGTAGCAAAATCATAAGAGTAGAGAGGTGTAACACTGCGCTGCAGTTGGAGCTAGGACTGGAGCCCTGGCTGGGGATGTTGGGGGCTCAGAAACCTCAGTCTGCTCTCAGAGCTGAGTCTGAGTTCCCTGCAATACATCAAAATAGGGTGTGGGGTAAAACAAGCTATGGGTCCAGTGCTGGCTCCCCTCCAGTTCTTCTGCAGGACAGACACCTGAATCTGAAAGACACAGCCCCCGGCCTCAGTTTAGGCAGCAGCTTGCTCTTTGATTGAGTGGTGAATATACATGTGCAGTCCCGAGGCACAATCCCTCAGCCTGACAAGACAGAGCAACTAAAAGCAATCTCCTCCCGCCCCATGGAGAAGAGGCTGCCCAAAATGGGCAGCTCATTTCTGGGCATCCTGGGCAGGAGCCAGCACTTTACGCAAGGGACAGAACAAGGTCTCAGCCACCACTGCCAAGTACCTTGGCTGGTGCTAGCACCTCCTGGTCTCTCTGGTGTGCACCTTGGGGCCTGGAGAGCTGTCATTAGCCAGGACATTTCAAAGAAAGAAAAGTGTTTCCTGAGCTCACTGGCACATTTATTTCTTTTTTTTTTTTAATTTTAATTAAGCAGGTTTTTGGCCAAGTAACAATTTGGGGATGGTGGAGAAGATAGAAATAAAAGAAGTAGTTTACTAGAAAAGCATCCACACAACCTGAGAGCAGGTTTACTTCTGAGAGTAAAACTGAGATGCAGGTTCTGCATCATGGCAGAAGACAACTTTGGCACAGGGAGAGAGACTCATGTCTTCATCCCTCAGGGGATGGATGAGTGGTGGAGCAATGCCCCAAAGCAAGCCTGCTATGCCTGGCGACTGTCTTGCACATAAAGGGAGACAAATCTTCTTTAGAAGGAATTTCGTTAGCAGGGACAGCGAGGTTGGACTAGGTGCTGGCTGCTGTGCTGGGTACTGATGGGCTTTCCCTAGGCGGTACGAGCCCTCTGTCCTCCTGCAGGAGCGGTCCAGACAGCCAGACACAGCGATGCGGCAGCAGACACTGCTGAGCTCTGGTCTGTGCACTTCAGGATATGATTCACAGCGGCACTGGGCTTCCCCAGAGCTGGGGAAGTGGTTTCAGCCCAGATAATGCAATACCTCCCCATCCATCACAGCAGCTCAGGACATCAGTGTTGCCTGTCAGACGCTGCTGAGATTGCTATGACTTTGTCCTTCAGACAGTTTCAGGCTTTCCTAGTGCCTCCTTCCTGGGTCATTTCACCTGTTTTGGGGTCTAGCCAAAATACTTCTGTGGCTCCCTTCAACTAGTGCCTCTTAACACATTTCACCTCCAGCTGCGAGAAGAGCTGATGCTGTTACCTTTGCTTCACAGAGCCTCCTAAGGTGCACTGCTTTTGGAGGCTCTGTTACGGTATCGCTACTACACATGGGTAATAGCCACCTCCAGACCACTGGATTACATGGAGATAGGCAGTCTTCCTCCAAAGCTGCTTCAGCCCTATAATCTTTACGGAGCAATTTGTTATGTTAAGTGAAGGATGTAGCACAGGACATCAGGGTAGTGGTCCTTAAAAAATGCCTGTTAGAGAAGGAGCGTTTGCAAAGGTGAACTTGAGGTGAGAGGAACACATAGCTCAGATGTCAAATGCCATACTGAAAAAGTGTTCGGTGGTGAAATAAAGATTGGCAAACCCTCTTGTGATGGCTGGTTTAAGAGATCAAATATTGCCTTCAACTAACTGTAAAAATGTGGAGCATCTAAAGACACATGGGGGCTGGTGAAAGAGAAAAGTGGTGGGTGATCATTCATACCAATCTATTAATGTTGGAAATAATTTGAAACAAATTAGCGGTGGAAAAGAGTCAAAAAAAAAAGGTAGGAAAGAACAACCTGTAGGTATTTCTAATATGTCTTGTCCTGTATGAGTGAAAAATTTGACTCTACAGCCAAGTGAGAATATGTAATTGTAATTAATGTGGAGAAGAAACTGTTGGTTGTCATCATTAGTGATAATATATTAGTACTGGATGTTCTGATGAGGGCCCTCTGTGGTCAAGTAAACAAGCCTGCAAGGCTTAGCTATAGTCTCTTCCTTTTAGAGAGCACCTAATTACATCTAGAGAGACCTATTGCACCTTTAATCATGACAAATTATCATTGTTATTCTTCTGACACTAGAGTTGCCTATTTGCTGAGCAGTGGTAGAGATCAAGAGACTTGGTAGGTGGTTCCTTAGTAAAGTAGAAATCACTACCACCATCTGAGTATATCATTAATGTGTTTTATTTTCACACACCTTCTCATCTCCTGGGTCTGAGCTGACCAAATGACACACATGATTTTCTTTTCTTCTGACCTCCCAGCCCACTGCCAAGATGCAGTTCCCAAAAGGCAAAACACAAGGACATGTTCTACCACAACCATTGACTTGACTCTCAGGATGAAAGGAGGTAGCTCACCCAGCAGGTCTTCACAAGACTGAGTGCCCCATGGAGATTCATGAAGAAACCTATGTTCAACCATTGCACCTCAGGACAACTGCAGAGGCATTTACCAGAGCACTTTCTCTGCTTCTGAGGGGAAGAGATCATCTCTGCCTCTTGGGTCCTTTGCAGAAACTAGCTTTAGGAACAGCAAAACCTCCTGGTGATCCCTCTGTATTTATGCAAATTAACTCTGGGGAAAAAAAGAACTTCAGAGTAATTTTTCTGGTCACCTTTCTGATTTACAGCTACAAAGTTTTATCCAGTAGTACCTATTAAAATGCTTCTTGAGAGCCGTTGGGGTGGCACTGTTCAGGCAGGCCAGGAAGC
The DNA here is from genome assembly GCA_013401315.1 of Balaeniceps rex. Classification (NCBI taxonomy): domain Eukaryota; kingdom Metazoa; phylum Chordata; class Aves; order Pelecaniformes; family Balaenicipitidae; genus Balaeniceps; species Balaeniceps rex. The sequence continues at coordinate 205,260 of VYZW01023061.1, forward strand.
GTTCAGAGAACCAAACTGGCTCTCTCAATGCAAATGAGTCCTCTGAGATAGCTGCAAAGCTCTTTCTTGTGGGCTTTGCTAAATACTGCGGTCTAATGGGCCTTTATTTGCTCCTTTGTACTGACTGTACATGCCGAATGCACACCCTGGCATGACGTTATGCTCTTTGTCCAGACTGCAGGTTGGGCACTAAAATTAAATGAGTGCAGACACACTAAGCTTGCAAAAACAAGAGATTCAGAAACCACTTTCAGCTGTACACCAAGTCACACAGGTATGGGCCTTGCTTGGGCTGCACTTGCCCTTGTTTTCCACTGCCGTAGCCCCGATGACTTCACTGCTATATAAACAGGGTAAGAATCACATGGTAAGTATCTACATGTAGGACTTGAATATACAACAGTGGTGCAATATGTCTGCTTCTAAAATCAGGTGTGTTTCTTCAAGAAACTGTATAGAAGAGACCGGAGATGCACAGTCCTGAGTGGGTCTGGAGCTCTCTGCTTTGGTCTGCTGCTAGGACAGCAGCTAAGCAAACGATAAAGCACCAGAAAGCCCTTAGCTCACTTAAAAGGAAAGCGATAATCCCTCAATGGCTAGGGAAATCAGGCAGGAAAACCCTGTGGGTGAAGTCCCAATTCAGCAAAGTCTCCCTGCCGTGGGTCAGCACATGGTCTACCCTAAAATACCAATACCAGCCCAGCAACGATGTGCCTCACATTGAGTGCGAACATTTTCCCAGCTCAGTGCCCATGTGAATGAACAGTCCCACAAGAAAACACCGCTGAGAGTTCCTCAGCCTTGCTTGTCCTGAGACAGCAGGGACTGCACCAACGAGGCCTGAGCCAGTCTGCCAGCCAGGCTCTTCTCTTGCAGCCAAGCCAACAACGCCCAGACCACACATGCAAAGCTGCAGAGAGCTTCTCCATGCACATTTCTGCTGGACAAGGTGGTCAGGCCATGGTGGTTTGGGGCTAGCGCGGGGCGTCCTGGACTGCCACACTGGAGAAGTTGCGGCATCCATGTTGGAGCTGGGAAGAGCTGGTGGAGTGAAGAACATTTCCATTGCTGAGAGCCTCAGCTCCCCTATGGCATCCAATTACAAATTGCAGCTGGGCAAAGAGAGACTGTTTCTCTGCACTCATAGTTGCTTTTTGTCATATTTTCAGCATTGGTTCACATCCTGTTCTCTTTTCACTGTACTTTTGAACTGCCCTCTCCCTGTCCCTTCCAAGCTTGATGCAGTGAGGATGTTCTGCCCTGCCAGGACAGTTCCTTGGGAAATCTCCCTGCCCCGAGTGCCTGAGCCAGCCCTCTGCACGGGATGAGGGTACATAGTGATGTTTATTTGCCGCAGGGCAGCAGGGCTTGCGGCTCTGGTTTGCTCCTGCTTGCCTGCACATTCCCGCCAGGGATAACAGTATTGTCTCAAGGAGCGGCAAGCGTAGGTACAGGATCAGGAAACTTGTTTGGTCATGCCATAATCACAGCAGGCACTCTCTTATCTGCTCTTATCATGCAGTGCTACAGTGCGGCTTCCCTAACGCAGCGGTCCCTCCGAGACCCAGCCAGCACCAAGGCTGCCAGCATGGGACCAGAGACTCCGGCGCAGCAGCACTACCCAGAAATCGCTCAGGCTATCTCCTCCCTGCGTTGACGGCCACGTTTGGCTGCTTCAGGGATCCCATAAAAGCATGGAGGGAAGGGAAAGAGTGCAGGGGGAAACCTGTGCATTTGTTGCAGCTTTCCCCCCGGCTGGCCACTGCTCCGAGGCTGGGGCCAGCCTCTCCCTTGCAAGCAGCGCTGCATACAGATCATAGAATCATAGAATCATAGAATGCTTTGGGTTGGAAGGGACCTTTAGAGGTCATCTAGTCCAACTCCCCTGCAGTGAGCAGGGACATCATCAACTAGATCAGATTGCTCAGAGCCCCGTCCAACCTGACCTTGAATGTTTCCAGGGATGGGGCCTCCACTACCTCTCTGGGCAACCTGTTCCAGTGCTTCACCACCCTCATTGTAAAAAATGTTTTCCTTATATCTAGCCTAAATCTCCCATCCTTTAGTTTAAAACCATTAGTCCTTGTCCTGTCACAACAGGCCTTACTAAAAAGACTGTCCCCATCTTTCCTATAGGCCCCCAAGGCTGCAATAAGGTCTCCCCACAGCCTTCTCTTCTCCAGGCTGAACAACCCCAACTCCCTCAGCCTGTCCTCGTAGGAGAGGTGCTCCAGCCCTCGGATCATTTTTGTGGCCCTCTTCTAGACCCGCTCCAACAGCTCCATGTCCTTCTTGTGCTGAGGGCTCCAGAGCTGGACGCAGTACTCCAGGTGGGGTCTCACCAGAGCCAAGTAGAGGGGCAGAATCACCTCCCTCGACCTGCTGGCCACGCTTCTTTTGATGCAGCCCAGGATTCGGTTGGCCTTCTGGGCTGCAAGCACACACTGCTGGCTCACGTCCAGCTTTTCATCCACCAGTACCCCCAAGTCCTTCTCCGCAGGGCTGCTCTCAATCCCCTCATCTCCCAGCCTGTATTGATATCGGGGGTTGCCCCGACCCAAGTGCAGGACCTTGCACTTGGCCTTGTTGAACCTCATGAGGTTTGCACAGGCCCACAGATGCTGTACCTGGCCATGTTGTAAACCCCAGTGAAGGGGTTTTCGACAGGGAGCATCAGAGCCTCCAGGAAGAGTGCCTTGGCATCGGGCACTTTACTCTGGAGAGCACCCATTGGCCAGGAGGTGCCTGTGCTGCCTTATCCCTGCTACAGCCAGCTTTCTTGTGCTTGTATTATCTGCTTAAGGGTGAGCTTTGAGAAGGCTAAGCCAAGGTTTTGGGCAGCTTGAGGGGTCCAAAACAAGATAAAAACTTCAGCACTGTGTCTGCCACCCCTCCAAAGCCCGGCTGGTGCTGCCTGCCTGGTTTCTGATCAGGAGCAAAGGCAAGTGCCAGGTCTGCTCTGCACTGCAGCCATTCGCACGGAGGGTGGCCTGTTTCAGGCAGCAGCAACCAGGAGCAGCTAATTAACCCTGGCCTTATTTGAAATAATTGCTATGCAAAACAGATTCACACCAGGCTGGTTAATGCACGCCCCGCTCTGCAGTCGGTCGTCTCCTGGTGCTCCTGGATGGCCGGGGTTTGATGGTGGTTCCTCTGGACCTCTCCTCTGGAGGGGTTTCTTCCATACAGAGGAGCTGGGAGGGTGAAAACTCGCACCCTGAGAGATGCCCTGTGCCTCCCTGCCACCCACCCCATGCACATGTGACATGATGAAGCAAGAAAATGAAACAGGAGTGGGGATTTCTGATAGCATTTGAGCAGAAGAGGGACTGGTCTTTAGAGACTCTGCGTTCAGGCTCATTTCTGCACTGCCTGTTCAGAGGAAGTGTCTCAAGATATTTCCAAGCCTGTTAAAAAAAAAGTTGGTGAGCTTAGCGGCCATATTTCAGTGTTTTGTCTCAGACCTTGCTCACCATGAAAATACTGTGATATCCAAAAATACAGGGGTGAGCCAGCAGTCAAAAGCCTTGGGAAGCTTTGGGTTGGGTTCAAGTGTGGGCAAATTGACCCTGGGCTGTTGCTGTCGCAGGACCAATTCTCTCTGAAGAGAGAAGAATTTGGTGCCCTTGGGGCTGCTGTGGCTGACAGCGTCCTTACCGACCTCCCCCAAATCCAAGAACAAACAGAGCTTTTCCATCATGTGAAAACTGCTGTGATTTATTGCAGAATAATCTACTGAAAGGGGGTGGAGGAACTGGGCAGAACAGGGGGGGGTCATGGTGTCCTGGACAGGGGCTGAAAACAAAGGGGACAAGAGGATTTAGCGCAGAGCCAGGATGCTGAAACAGTACAGATGGAAGGTGTAAGCCTTCGGTTCAGCACAGAAAGCTGCTGACTTCAGTTTTGGGCTTCAGGATTGAGCCCGATGCAATTAAAATATTGCAGAGGAATGGGCAAAGACTGTCATGGAAAGTAAAGCACCATTGCTCGTTTGGTTTTCTCCCAATATACTGCAAGGAGCATTAACAGCTAAGCAGCATCTCATGGGTTTTTCCTGCATGTGAGGCACTGCCAGCATCTACAGGCCCTTCCTGTATATTATTTTACAATAAATCACAGCAGATCTTCCCCCAATGGAAACTCTCTGTTTGTTCTTGGATTTAGGGGGAGAGGCACTCTGGGGGCTGACCAGGCCAGGATTGAATGTGTTTGCACATTCCCTCCCCTTATAGGATTGAATCCCTGTCAGCCCGGTGATGGATGCACTGCTGAGCCAGTATATATCTGATAATCAGAATCATTAACTAAATTGTTGGAGGGTCAGGGGTTGGGGGGCCAAACACTGTTCCCGCTCCCAGTTTTACAAGGTTCCTTTGTCACATTGTGTGCGAGTGCAAGTCATGTGGGCAGGGAAAGCCACTGCAGAGGCCTGCAATCATGGCTGAGCAACGAGGGGATGAGGCAAGCAAGGGGCAAGATGTTTACACAGGGACAGGGAGAAAATTGTGGGGCTTGGGTTGCTCAGCCACCGGATCTGCCATATCTTTGGAAATGAATGTAGGATTTCCCCACTCTCGCAGCTTCATTTGGGAATGGCGTTTGCCCTTCCTCTCTGCAGAAGGAGAAAGGGCACTGTGGTTGCACTGGCTTCCCCCACCCATCTTCCTCGCTGCCCTCCTCCTCCTTCTCCTTCTCCTCCGGGAAAGGCCATTTATGGGATGCAGCCTCTCTCCCTGTTCCATCAGGGCCTCCCTGCAATTTCTAGCTGTTGCACACATGCCCAGAAACTTTTCTGGAAAATTACCCTCCATTTACTTACATCTGATGCACAAATGGGTGGATCCTGGGGAGGCAGCTACTTTCCCAGGCAGATGTCTCCAAGTGTTAAAAAAACAATCATCAGCTGCAAGCTGGGATGCTCCTACTCATTCTGGAGGGCAAACTGCAGTGGAAAGAAAGGGATGTGCCCATCCCCTGGCTCTTTATGGAGGGTTTGTTGCTTAAGAGATTGTTGAACCAGATTCAATGCACCACTGAGGTATCTAAGAAGGGATTTAGGGACTTAAAATTTGCCTGCGGGCACTGATACATACTTTGTGAACAAATGGCTGCGATCCCTGAAGAGGTTATCAGGCTGCCAAAAAAGAGGGAAGAAGCAATCGGCTCACGTTGGGTCAGACAAGAGGGAACAAGGATGAAATGGCAGTGAGGGGTTCAGATGGGCCCAAGAGCAAAAACCCCCAGGATGAAATTCCCAAGCAGAGACGTGCACTGCCCAGCACCTTTGGGAAATATGTTGGGAAAAGTTCAGAGGGAAAATGTGTGATATTAAGTACATCCACTTCAGTGACCAAAAATACTTTTGCTCATTCTTCAGTGTCACAAGAAGACATTTTTGACATAGCTTATTTAGACAGCTGCCTGCAAATATTCAGGTTGAGTCCTTTTTTGTCAGAAAAAAAAAAAAAACAAACTAGAAATGAAAAGGAAAGGAAAAGAAAGTGCCATTTCTTAAAAAAATTGAAACTTTCTGTGGGAATGTAGAACTTTCAACCAAAAGTGACTTTCGGAGAAGTTACACTGGCACTTTCCTGCCAAGGTCAAGATATTCTCTCAGCCTTTTCCAAGAGCCTCTTTCCTTTTTTCTTTTTTCTTTTTTTTTTTTTTTTGAAACAGCTTTTCATTAATTTTTAATGCATATTCTATTACAAACAGCAGTGCAGTTCAGAAAAGACTGAGCCTGGAATGAGGAGCATTGATTGTATTGATGGAGAACGTTCTGACATCTGAAGTCCCGCTTGTACCTCTGGAAGGAGATTTCAAACATTTTTTTTTATTACATTTTGGTTTGGAACCAATATTTCAAACTCAGATAAGTTTCAAAATCACATAAATCCCCACACAAAGGAAATTCTCATCCCGCAGAGCTTTACTCATTTCCCCTGCAGACCTGCAAAATGTGTCATCACCAGTGCCGCTGCCAGGCGGAGGGGCGAGGAGCTGCAGAGCTGGCAGAAAGCCGCTTATGGGCTGTGGGGAATGGGAAAGCCTGTGAGAAAAAAAAAAATCAACCACCTCCAAACGTGGATGTTCTTAAATCAAAAAGCAGCAGGTATCCAAACACAGCACAGGAGATCTTGCCCCTGGTGTAAATATCTCAATATCCACTTGACTTAGCATCAAAATGATTGCAGAGAAAATTTTTCAGGGAACATCTGTGAAAAGCGTGAAAGGCAGCGGGGTGTAGTGACCCTGTTAGCATCCTCCGTTGGAGGGGGTGCCCACAGGTGGCACAGCAAGGACCTTTTCCGAGTTTAATGTGCCCAATGCTGTTTGTGGCCTGGGTTCTGGCTTAGAAGGGCTGTGCAGCAGGTTTGTGACTACTTCTTGCTGACCTTTGAAAGGAGACAACCTGGCTGCAGTCCCTGGGGAGGTGCAGGCAGAAATGGAAACAGGAGACGGCTGGAGATGGACCCCGGGGGATATCCAGCTTCATGACACACTGTGGTGGAGAAAAAGATGCTGAAAAGCAGAATATTCAGGGGTGCTTTTCTTCAGCTGCTCTTGGCATGACTCCACTCCCAGAGATGTCAAAGGGACATCGGGAAGCCCCGCTGCAGACTGCCCAGCACAGTGACAGAGTTGCAAGGAAGGAGAGTCTCTGCAGAGGGGAAAACAGCCGCAGGACCAGTGCAGGCATGAAGTGGAGATCAGATTAGAGTGGACCCAAATTCCGGGGCAGTAGAGCACTTGCCAAACAGGTTCTCTCACCTGCACAACCAAAATTGGAGGGCTTCTGTGGACACGGTGGCTGCACACCACAATGTCTTTGGAAAGTGATGCTGCAAGGCCACGGCCCATGCCAGGGGCTGGTCCCACACCAGCAGCACTGAGCTGGGCATGCTCTGCGGTCAGAGGCAGGCTGGACGTCCATCCCCCATGGCTGGCTCCAGACCCAGACATGAGCCCAGACCCAAGGAGCAAGCCTGGGAGTGTCTCTGTGTATGGGCAGAAACCAAGCAGGTGCTCTCGGAAGGTCTTGTTGACTCTCCATCAAGTAACTCAGCTTCTGGATACATGGGGGAAAGGCAGAAGAAAGAAGCTGCACTAAAGACTGGCCTCATGCCTTGAGTTTTTTGCACGTTTTCCTCTCCTATGACATTCTCCCTCTTAGGTGAGATCCTACACAGAGAGCCCTTTGGCTTGGCTTACTCGACAGGAGATTCGCAGCTGGATGGTGTCACAGTCCCATTGCAGATGTGTGGGCTCCAAACCCTCCCCACTTGACTCCCCATTTGGGAAACCACCTTGAGGTCACTTGGGAAATTTGGCACCTCGAGGTTTCAAAATTGTAGCTGACTCAGTGGTGTGCAGAAGCTGCAGCCATGAACTTGGTTTCTGAGATAACCACACACATCACCTCTGACATGAGAGCTGACTATGCCATCTAGGCCACTGCTGGAGCATTTGCTGAATCACTACACTCCTCTGCCTGAGATCGGTCTTTTTTATTATTTATAGTCATAAGGAAGACAGGTTTCTCGTGTTTGCAAGCCATGGACTGCTCTGTGGCATTCAATTAGCTTTGCAGGAGAAGGCTGCTTGGTCTCCTGTCCAGATTAAAAGCAACAAATATTAAATGTTCCTTCTTCTGAGGACTGAATGATTTACAGCAGGGTAGTAGAAAGCTGTGAGTATTCCTGGGGTGTGCAAAGAGTTTACTTTTTAAAAGGGAAATTTTATGATAACCAAACAGACCCCATGCTGTGACCCCTTTTAGTGACATTATTGTGTGGATCGGTGGATGAAATGGTAAATTGCCCATCTCTGGAGTCAGCCAGCTGTGGGCAAATGATTCTTAAATTGTCATCTGAGACGTAACACTGCACAGAGGGCAAGAAAACACTTACTTCCAACCAAGCTAATAATTCCCAGCAAGGAATTTTTTTGGTGAACGTGACTGAGGTCCCTGTAAATTCCTTGGAACTATTGACAATGGGCTTGGGTTTTTCTTGGCAGGTTGTGGGTGGGGAGTTTTGTTGGGTTTTTTTTTTCTCATTGTTGGAATTTCAGGTGCATTCTGATTGGAAATGCAGGCTGTGGCATATTTTTCTGTCCCCTGATGAGCCAAATAAAACTCCACGAAGGATGTGCATTAAAAGAGGACTTTCTGTAGCAGGAAAGACAATTCAGTGGGGATCAATAATTGTGCCCAGGAGACAGAAATGGGGGATGAACTGAGCTGCTTGGGGACCATGTGGAAGAATAAAAAGAGAGAAAGACTAAAATAATAATAATAATAATAATAATAATAATAATAATAATAATGATGATGATGATGATGATGATGATGATGCAATCAACATAGTTTCTCAGGCAGTCCTGCATTTTTATATGAAGTCACTCTGCCAAAAGTGACAAGCCATGAGTTTGATCTGCCTCATGGTTCTCTGGTAAAATAAATATTACAATGGCTCAAGTGAAGATTTGGTTCTTACCTCTGGCTCCAGGACACTAGCATGTCATTGCTGCAGGATGTTAACATGTCATTGCTCTGGGCCATTGACATGTCATTGCTCCAGGACTTTGAGATGTCACTGCTATAGCTCACAACCACTCTGGAGTTGAAGGGAACAGGGAGCTGTGCCATTAGCTTCCTTGGAGGTAAAGGAAAAAGCAGACCCAAAAGGCATAGCAGGCTCTTGTCTGAACACCACAAAGTGAGCAAAGCCCAACAGGCTGATTTCAAGTAAGCCTTAATGGCATATGCAGTTTCTGAAGTACATTTCTGTCCTGTGAGGAACTAAACCCGGCTTGGGGGAGGAGCTGCAGCTGGACAGTGATTCCTGTGGACAGAAGGACAATTCCAGAAGTGTGGCCGGTACAGATCCAATGTGCTCTTTGTCTGGTTTCTTACCTCTAAAACTGGAGGTGAGACCATGTGTGGCCAAAACCTGGGCCCAGACTGGGGTCCCAGAAGCCCTTTGACGTCTAACATTTCTGTCCTAATGGGTACCAGGCCAGGCACTAGCTAGCCAGGGGGCGAGTGGGCCTTTCTACCTGTCCCTGGTACAAACCACAGGTGCTCCTGGCTCTTCTTCACCTGGGGAAAAGCCAAGGGCACGCCAGGGTGAGCGGAGGTCTTGGGCTTTGCCCTGGGATGGAGGGAAGGGGGAAGGTGGCCGTCCGCTCCGCACCCCACAGGTTGAACACAGAGGGAAGATTTCATGGGAGGCTTTCTTTGATTGCTGAGCTAAAAAACACATTGTGGAAAGCAAAATTCTTTCTCCAGTGAGCAGCTCTGGCAGTCAAGGTCCTATGTCCTGAACCTCCTCGCCCCAGCCTTCTCTCAGAGCTTTGGGGCCTAAAAGTGTTGCCTTCTCTCAGAGCTCTGGGGCCTAAAAGCGTAGCCATAACCTGGCATGAATAGTCCAGATTTTAGATGGTGACTCGTTTTTCCTCCAGTGTTTGGGTGCTGTTCGTGGTTTTCTCCTTTTCCTTTTTAAGGGCATTTGAAAAGCCCCTATGCTAACAACTCGAGCCTGCTCCTCTTTCAGCGTTTGAGTCAATACCCCTCCTTGAGCACGTGATGGACTCAAAACACCACAGATCACTCATCACAGGACTATCATCAGACCTGTCCCGGCTGGCCAGGGATCCCCTCTGGGATGCCAACCCCCATGTCCTGTGCAGTACCCACCCCTGAGCTGTTTCTCTGCCCCCATGTTGTGTTTTCATCACCTTTATCAAGTCGTGCCATCTCTGAACGGAACTTGGGTATTTCATCAGGCTTCACATTGATAAAAGGCTGTTTCTCCATCTTTTAAAATCCGTTGTTTGTTCTTTATTCACTTCCTTCTGCTGATTCCATCTGCTGCAGAAATGAGCTGTTGCACGGTGGCTCCTCTGAGCTTCTGGAGGAGCTGTGCACTTGGGCAAGGTGCAGCCATGTCCCCCACCCTCCCGCAGAAACCATCACGTCCTTGTTCAGTGGTGGCCATCTCCCATGGAGGTGCTTTCCCAGGACCTGCTGCCAGGAGGATCTCAGCCGCAGAGGATTCTTCAGTTAAACTCATCCCAAAGCTCCTGGCTTGGTCACAGGCCCTTTCCAGAGCCTGAGGAAAAACGAAACATCCTCAGTTTTGGAAATTGTTTGTGGGAGATGGGGTTTCTGATTCTGAATCCTGGGGATACGTGTTATCCATCATGGACATAAGAAGCACAGCAGCAATACAAGGACAGTGGAGGAGGGCAGACCTTGGAGGCAGTCTCTTAAGAAGCTGAGTGTCTCCTTAATTTTAGCAAAGAGGACTGAGAGACAGCCTGATATACATGCTTTGAAGGGGTGAAAATATTCAGTGCTACTGGGATCTTTAACATTACCAAAGGCATAGGTGGTTTGAGAGTTAAGGACAAGCATATTTGAACCAGAAGGAAAGCACACAACTGAACAACAAAGGTGACAAGTTATTGGGACAAAGAGAAAGAGGCACTCCATCTCCTGGTGTCTTCAGAGCAATGTGGGCTTTAGTGAAACAAGCTACTGAGCTCGAGCGACTGAGCTCAGTGATCTGGGTAAATCCAGATTTAGCAATTCCTTCTGGCCATAAAAGCTATGACCCTGCTAGTTCTCACAGTTTACTGGTGGGAAAGGGCTGAATTTGGTAAACTCAGACATAAATGTCGTGTGCTATATTTATACAACCAGTGCAGCATTCTCCTTGTAGGGGAGCAGCCCTGTCCCCACATGGCAGCAGTCACTCGTCAAAGGGTGGCAGCAGGTCTGGGATGGGGGGCCACCCCCCGGGATGGCAGCTGGAAGCCATCCACAGTTGTCCCGGGGTAGTGGTGGTGCTGGCATTGCAGACCAGCTTCTCTTCTCCCAAGAAAGCTCAGAGGCAGAGAGGGAGGGTTTTGTGCACCCAGAAAGGCACCTCTAAGAGGTCCAACGTCAGCAGCATCCTGCAGCACCTGGACAGGAGCCTAAGACAGAGGGGCGTGCTGTTTCTGAAGATGTCAGATAAACAGCATCCACGTTGCTGTGACCACATCTGATGACGGTCTGCTTCATCCCACACTCATGTAAATGCAATTGTCTGAACACCCAGAGACCCCTAAGCTTTACCAGCCAACCGCACTAGCCCTAGCCCACTGATCCCTGCAATAACAAAAAACCAAATGGGTTAAAACACTATAAGAAATATAAGCTTTGTAACTCCCCAAACCCAGTTTGGTTCCAGGGTGTTGCTCTTGCAAGACAGAGGACAATTTCCAGCTTTTGCCTGGAAGACAGCTTCACCTCCTGTGCAGAAACCCCTGCATTCCCCCGCAGGGCACACACACGGGTAACCAGAAATGCTGCCCCAAGCCCAAAGCTGAGCTTGGGCACTAGTTTTTTGTAAGACTCATGGTACTAAGCAGGCCTCCTATGAAAGGATCTCGAGCATGGGGGGTAACGCGGGGAGTGGTGTGAAACCCATCGGGGAGAGTAACCAGAGCAGCAGCATTGCTATGGCAGTGGAGATAAGGGGCAGCCCTCACACCGCAGCTGATGAGTGACATGTTTTCTAGCCCTTTCAATGCCTTGAAGTGTTTTCCTTCTTGACTCAAACTAGAAGTAGCACAACTTAAAAACAATTAATGTCCCCTTGGAGGGGGGAAAAAAAAAACCAGCAATTTTTCCTTCTATTTTTAAGTCTCACTTCACCACAATAGCTCCAATATTTCACTCCTGACTCAAAGGCAAAGTCCAAGGGAGCAGGATATGCTGTAGGGTATCTCTCTTGCCACACTATTCGTGTTATTTTCAAGTTCCTCTCTCCCAGGTTGATCTTGGCAGCAGATCACAGCACCAGCGCAGCACAATGTAAACCGGAGCCATTGTTACTCCATCTCCCGCTCCTCATCGCTGCAACAACATTTCCCCACACGCCTCCCAGCGAATTGTTGCCGTGTCCCGTCCCGCTTCCCCCCACCCCCAAATCCATTAGGCTGCTGCAGTTCAGCTATTCATCTAGCCCCCTTGGAGGCACTGAAATAAAACGGTTTCCCTTTGTCGGCTGACATTACGCAGGGCTTTGACGAATGGTCTCGGTGACAGCAGTAAGTGACCGTGCTGCGGGGCTGCCCGAAGTTTCACGTTGTGTGCGCTGAGCAGGCAGAAAAGGGTAGTAGGGAAGCAAGCAGCTATCGAAATGGCCTTAAATCGCTTTGTCCCCTTCCATCACCTGGCGAAGGCACGGCAGTGGGTCTGGTGGAGGGCCCTTCACATGGGATCGTCCTGTTGTGCCATCCAAGGAGCCTACCAGGGTTTGGACCAACATAGTCAGGGGTGGCTTTTGCTGATGGAGCCAGAACTGAGGATGAGTTGCGATACCAACAGAGAGCTGAGGGTCTCAGTCTTCATCTATGGGGACCGGTCAAAGGCAGCAGATGCTGTCTGCTGGGGCTTTTGCTTACAAATTGGTGGCTAATGAGGCCCTAATATACATAAATATGATGTATATATGTGTACACTTATGGGCTCACTCCTTCAACAGCACAAAGCCAAAGGGCACTGCATCAGCACGGTGCTGAACCTCAGCTGACCCACTTTGCTTCTCGTGGGTGCACGTTACCCTGGCCCCAGAAGCTGCAGCAGAAGGATGCTCAACCAGCAAAGCCAGCCCCATCCCCACAGAAATCCTCAGACCCACGCTCTGCCCGGGCTGGTGGTGGACGGTACCCAAGATGGGCTGGGAGCAGCGATAAAAGTGACGTCCGTGGGAGTTCACCACAAACTTCACTGAAACGGGATCAAGTCTTCTGTCACTTGGCAACCCGCTTTATCAACGTGAACTTGTATCTCTCTGCTGCTGTTTTTCCAAGGGCTATTCATGGTTCAAAGCTGTAGACAATACTGTTCCTTTCTTCACTCACCGCCACCTAGTTATCTCTGGCAGAGTGTGACTCTGGAGAGAAGCAATTTGAGAGAGGAAATACATTGGAGATGGAAATAGCATGGAAGATACAACAAGGACTCGACTTTCTTGTTTCTATCTTACTCAAGATTATGTTTCCTGACTGCATCCCCAAAGTCATTCGAGTTGTTCTAAAAATTATGAAAGGAACAAAAAAATTTTTTCATGCACATTGCAGAAAATCCAGAATGACTCTGCTGACTTCCACAGTGTGGAAATGGGAAACGGGAGTCAGCACTCAGCCCTTGGCTAAAGCATGAAATATAGGGAAGGTCCAGGGACATGGAAGAAAGAAACGCCGTATCCCAATCAGATACCTACGTGGGAAATTTCTGCCAGCATCCCAGTTCATAGCCCATTGGAAAACCCATCTTGGTCTCTGCAAACATTCAATATCATAAAAATTCAGTAGGTGGACAGAAAAATATTAAAATGGAAAATTCTACAAATAAGACTGTTACAGGACAGGTTTAGCTGGGAGAAACGACTGATGAAACCCAAAGCCATAGGTGTCAAATCTTGGGTGTGCTCCCCTTCCCTGGAAGTCTGCTGGATCAGTTCACCAGTATGGCAAGGAAATTTGTCTTCTCATCCTGGGCTTACCCTGAGTTTCCTAAGTTTACATTGGAAATTGGCTAAGAAGCTCTCACAAGTTTCATTCATGGAAAGGTGAAATGAAATAAGTGCACATAAACACAGGGCAATTTTTATAGTAAGGGCTTTGCAATCTCAACAAAACTTTTCTTGAAAGCCTAAGTTATCCTCCCATGGGTAAATCTGATCTGATTGATTTGATTTTCTGAAAAATGTATACACAGACATCAGGTGATAAGTTTGTAATGAATTAACAAAAAGGCATAATGAATAATAAACAGAATAGAAAGAAAATCACAGGGAAGTTGTAAAAACAATAACCTTGAGAAACAACAAAAAATCCAATCGGATTTTTCCCCACTTAGCTGACCTGCAACAATTAAGGCTAAAAGGTCACCTAAGCCCCGGCTGGAGAGCGCAGTGGCTCTGCTTGGAGCAGTCCCCTGAGGCTGGAGGGGGCTCAGGGAAGCGCCCCGTGGCTGCCAAAATGCCCAAACTGAAACTTTCTGTCTACTTTGATCAAATCTGGATTGATCGCAAAGCTTTTTCCTGCTTGATCCCAAATGGATTTGCAGACAGGGAAATTTACGAGAAATAAACAGCTACAGTTAAACAAACACTTGCAGGCCTCTGGCTATACTGGTAGAAAAAAAAAAAAGAAAAAGAAACCTGACAACAAATATTAGCAACAGATTTTTAACAGGTGGAGGAATTATCGTATGTATCTAGGAAAGAAAACAAAACAGGCACTCCTAAATCACCAGTGCTGATTTAAACATGAGCTTTTAAATATAGTGTGTGAGCAGCAAATGAATTCTAATTGAGGAAAGCTTGTAAACAAACAACAGCTTTCATCTGCAGCATCATGTGCAATACAGGCTCTGTGCTGGGGGCTGGACCGTGCTGCCGAAGCCCAGGCCTGGGAGTGGAGGCAGGTACAGGCTCTGATCTCCTTAATGAATTTCAAGGCAGAAGTGTCTTGGAGCAACAAGGAACAGCAATCCTGGACTCACACTTCTCAGGGTCTGGATGAGCAAAGGGAGCAGCATCAGGTCAGTGAACTGGGCACACGAGAGGATCCTGGTGCTGCTCCGTCTCGTCCAGGTGCTACAGGGAACCAGAGCAGTGTCTGGATGCAGCCTTGGAGCAGTCAGCCCACAATGAGAGTCACTTTTTAAAACCCCCTTTGAGAGATGTCATTTGTCTTGAAGTAAGAGAGTCAAGGGCCCTTTCCAGTGTCCGTGTGGGCATCTGATCCTTGCCACGTTCACTCTTCATCTCCTGCTCTGGGTAAAGACTTGCCTTAACATCCAATGTCTATCGAGCACTGTGAAGAAATACCTGAGGAGCAATCTGGGAAAGTGGGAGTAGCAGAAAGGAGGGAACATGGCTGGAAGCAAGCCTCTGGAATATAGTTGAGGTCATGGTCAGGAAAGAAAGGTCTGTTGCAGCAAAGCATGCAAAGTTAACGCTCAGCCTGTGGTGCAAGAGCAGGGGAGATACAGCATGTCAGGAAATGTCTAAGCGGTGCAGATACAATCAGGCTGAAAACACACAGAGCATGCCAAGGAAGTAACCTTGAATGTCTGCTGGTATTTTTCTCTGGAAAGCAACAAGATATTACAAAGGGACAGAAACATGGACATGGTTGCCAATGCTTACCTAGATACATAAATTACCTGCCCTAGAAAGGAGCATGAAAAGGAAAAGTGTTTATGCCCAGTTCCAGACCAGGGCTCCTTAAAAGGCAAGTGCCTTCTCCGCTGGCAGCAGTGCCCTGCCGAGCTGTCGCAGCCAGCTGGAGTTTTTGACAGCGGGATGGTTGCATTCAGCGTTAGAGCTCAGTGTTTCCACTGGGTCTGCAGGGGACAGACCATGAAAAACACTCCCGTTGCAAGAGAGATGGACCGCAGCGGCCGAGCTGTGCGTGCATCAGGCGTCTGCTGCTAGGAAAAAGTAGTCCGCCTTAATTCAGTTTTTATTTCCAGAAGTTTTAATCGCTCTCTGCTCCAATAAATGATTAATCGCTCAGATGAGCTGAACCAGAAACTGGCAAATCAAAGCCGCCCTTGTTTTGAAAACACTTGGCCCACAAACCCCAGTTTAGCACCATACCCCCCAGCAGCAGAAACACAAACCCAAGCAGAATATAGCACCCGCAGCTCCCAACCCAAGTACCCAAATTTAGGCATGTAGATAGAGCAGCTTAACCCTGAGGATTGCTGGGACCCATATAGACCACCAGAGTCAATGGAAGCAGCAGGTGCTTGGAAACACTGCAAATCAAAGCACTCGTTTAGGGCACTAAATATAGAGCAAAATTTAAACACCCAGGCTGGAAAATGTTGGCCATGTAGTCCCTCCGCTGCGTTTCGCTGCGGGTCCTGCACACCCAGGCTGCTGCTGCATGATGCCCGTAGAAGGTGCTGGGTCTCTGCTCCCACCACCGCTGCTCATTAACAGGTTTTTATCCATGGTGACACAGCGCAAAGTAGGTTCTCCTCCTCGCTTTTTTAGAGGATATTGCTGCACTTGAGATAACCTCGCTGGTTTATCTGTACTGAAAGTGATGTCAGCGGGCTGTCAGAACACCTCCCTGCTGACCCGCTGCATCCGTGGTGCCTCGGGGCCATGCATGAGGGCTGTCCCCATGTCACCATGCCGGGGACCCTCACGAGGCTGAGGTTTGCATCCGGGGCCCCCCCCAGAGCTCACCGGGGTCCAGGAAGCCAAAGCAGCACCCTTGTGCTTCCCAGCGTATGCTCAAGGATGTCGCGAGAGAGCAGAGCTCTTTGCTACCAATTTTTTTCATCTTTATTTTTTTGCTATCGTTTTATTTTAAAAAAGAAAAGTCAGGGGGGAGAGAAATAGAGGGGAGAGCCGTCTGATCCACACTCACCTTTCAACTCGCCCAAATGTTCAACTCCAGCAATGCTTTATTTTGCCTCCTGTCGAGAAGCTGCTGCACTCACCATTTCCATTTGCTTTTGGGAAGTGGAGATTAGAAAATGCTGCAGCAGTTGAACCTTTGGCACCCTGTGGAGGGGCCAGCCCTGCCCAGGGGAGTTTCAGCCCCATGGAAGGCATGCCAGGTCAGGGATGTCACCTTGCCCAGAGCAAGGGCTGGCTTGCACATCTCCTACACAGGCTGATGGGGTTTCAGCGCTGAACAGCCCTTTCTCATGCCCCTTACGCCTCCTTGTAAGTAACGCATGGAGATGTTGGAGTGTAGCCCAGTCACACAGACATATATCAGCAAAGGGACCACCAAAGAGGGAAGAACTAGATAAGCCATGTAGCAAAAGGAGAAACAGATACAAACTGTCCCTGAATTTCTAATCCATAGAGAGGTCTGCATCTAACAAGGGTACAAAAGGAGGGACAACCCCCCTCTCCCCAACAGCTATCATGTACTGGTTTAAAATGATGTAACACTTACAACTTTATATAAAACTACAGCTCCTAAATATACAAAACTGCAATTTTGAGCCACTTGTGAATGGAGTTGTTTATGTTGCTGCTTCTTCCAGCACTGGCAGGTACCAGGACCTAAAAAAGCCCTGCCAGGATATTTCCTCTGCTCCTAAAAGGATGCGCTGTCTGCAGCCGTTCTTAGGCATGGGCAAGCTTTTAATAATGGGCAGCCCAGTGATGAACAGGAGCTGCCACCCTCTGCCAGATAATGGTGTGGAGAAGCCACCGAGGCTGCTCTCCTCCTGGCTCGAGCAACCATGTATCTGCCCAGGGCTGGGCACAGGACAACGGCCACCAGCCACCCAACCCTTATTCCTTCTCCTCTTCCTTCTCCGTTTTGCCTCTCCAACAGCAAACTGCGAGTGCTGGTGGTACAGCATGAACATGGCCATTTTGGCCTCACCTTGGAGAGTGTGGAGCTGTGGACGCACCACTTTTGAGAAAGACTATGCTAGCTGTGACTTGTTGCACAACTCTTCAGGAGCAGAGAAATCGAAGAGGGATGAACCAATGCGATGTGGTACCTACCTGGCTCTCATCTCTGGATCTTACTGATGCAGCATTCCCCAAAACATAGTCCTCTTCCACACTCACTGATGCCCATGTCCCTTTCAGCCTCCTCCCTGCTGGGGAGGCTGCAGGGTTAGTTCTACTAACCTTGTACGCACAAATCTTGGGCATTGGCATATTCCCCCCTGCCAAACAAATGGGATCACAATGCTCAGGCCCAGTGTGGACCCCCTCACTCCACTTCCCAGTGTTGCTCCTTGCAGACCGTCATGGGTAGAGTGAGCTTCTCCAGCGACCCCAGCGCTCAGAGCAGCGGGATTCAGACAGCTTTGCACCCTCACTCTAACAACAACCAGGCACATCCAGAGCCAAGGCATGAAACAACCATCTCTGTTTCCTCATCAGTCTTGAAGCCAGCAGGGGCCAAAAAGCCCACCAGGGAAAGGATTTGAACAAAGTAGAGAACAGTGCTGGCCTGTGTGGGGTGCCCAGGTATCAGATGCTGTTCAGTTTGGTCATCCTGACTCAAAAGTGGCAGAGAATAATTTGGAAGGGCATGGAGCTCTTACAGAAAAAACAGCTGGAGACGTGGAACAGCATCTCTGCAAGTGGGGACAGAAGAGACTGGGACTCTGAACCCCAAGACTCAGGGAGAAAAGGGTGTCTGCCCTGTAAATCCCAAATGTTGTGGAGATGATGGAGAGGGAACAACTGCTTGCTGTATTCACGTCACCTTATCAAGGAACAGGTTCACAACAAACAGAAGGAAGCACTTTTCCACCCAATTCATGGTGCAGTTATGGAACTCATTGCCACAGGATGTTGCGGAGGCCTAAAGCATAAAAGGAATGATATGATGCCATGGAGAAGAGGTGCCTATCAAACATGTCTGGCTCAGGAAGCCCCTAAACCACTGATCAACAGAAGCTGGATAGTTATGAGAATGGCTCGCACTGCAATTTGCTGCTTTCTTGCACTTTTTCTAAGCATCTTCCACCGGCCACTGCAGGACATAGGATACCAGACTAGATGGACCTTTGATCTGCACCAGTACGGCTGCTGGCTGAATCAACTTCCACCCACAGGTAGGGCTTTGTTAATTAATAGGTGGGGTTATGCCCAGAGTTATGCCTCCAGGCAGATGGCCAAGCCTTCAAAGGGCCTTATGTATGCCGCTACCACAGCAGTTTCCAAACCTGCTCCACAGCTCCCTGCTCAACCCTCTTTCATACGTAGCCTATCGGCCTGGCACATCTGCCACAGGGAGAAGTCCCCTCCAACCCAAGCCTCCTTCAGATGGGTGGGAGAAAAGGTAGGTTAGCAGCTGAGAAAGAGCTACAAGTTAACAAGTCTTTCCTGACCAAACAGGGCTGAAGGATTTGCATGTGGTTGGTTTTGTGGTTTTTTTTTGACAGAACATTTGAAAGCAATAGTCTCTCTTGGGAACCCATAGGCCAGAAAACAGTGTGACTCCTTAGTCATGGTCTTGCATCCTTACAGGATTGTCATGTTTACACCTGCAAAGTGATCCTTCTGCCTTATCCACCACTAAAAAACAAAGAAATCTTAGTTTGGTTTTCAGAAAAGCACACATTCTTTGTGTCTCTGTGGATATAAAGAGTAATATGGATGGAGAATCATTAATATCAACACAAGCATAACATCTCCTAAACACTGCCCGTTTAAGGTTTCCATGATTTTTTTTGCACATCTAGAAAAATTTGAAGTAGCTTTGTTACCAGGGAAAGAAATTAATTAAAGTTCCTCCTCTGAGTTTCTAAAGACCTGGTCATTTTTCACTCAAGCTAGTTGATTTACATGCCCCTTTCATAAAGGTATTGCAAAGTGCCCCTTGAGAAGGATGTGCTCCATTGCATATTGTAGGAACAGGTTATAGGTATGAACTATGGGACTTGCGATTGGCTGCAACAATCAAGATACCACTGTTCAGCCACTGGGAAACCACATGCCTTGTGCAAATCATGCTGATTCTCTGCAAATAACCCGGATAAAGTAACACCAATAACTTTGAAGCTGGAGAGTGGGGTCCCTGTCCAGCTCATTTGTAAGACTAACTTGGTGCTATGAATACAGACACCGCCCTGTACAATGTCTCTTTCTTCTTGCTCCAGAAGTAGCATATACAGTGTAAAAAGGAGATTCATATAAACCACCCAGATTTTACTGGCTTTTGCAAGGGAAAAGTTTTATGAACCATGAAACTTAGTGATGCTTGCAGGAAAGAAAGAAAAAAAAAAAAAAAGAGACATCCTATTTAAGAATATTACCTATGACATTCATTTATAAACATTTGATTGCAAGCAGATGTATACAATCAAGTGTTTGAAGATGAGAGATTTTTGCACTTAGTCTAAATCCATTGTGCTGAAAGAAATCACTTGTATACAGAGCAAAAGTTCCACATATCCGTACGGAAACATTGTGTGCATGAGAATGGGTGCTGGAAAAGGGATGAACATTCGAAGGGTTTTGTCATATCTCACTCCGAAGGGGACCTTTTGTTCCTTTACTGTTTTATAAGCCCATTCTTTATTCCACCATCTGTGATGAAATAAGGACAAGAGGTTAGTTAGGGACTGCTTTGCAGCAATGAACAAAGCACATCCGAGATTCACATAATTTTTCCAAAGCAAGAGCAAGATTCCTACTAAGAGTGACTCAAACACCTATTTTGCTGTTGAGAAAGGAGAAAAGGCAAAGCCAGCCTCTGCCCTCCTCACTCACAATAATCCCAAGGATTATCTAGCTGTGGCTAGACTGCCTAACAGAAGGGATGCGAACCACCTAGGAAGGTTCACAAGCTACTTGAACTCTTCTTCAGGCTCATCCTTTCTCTGTTGCATCCAAAGGACTACGATAGCCCATCAGCACTCAAGAACAAGGCAGAGATACCACATGTGTGACTGAATTGAACCAGCCCCCAAATCCCTGTGCAAGTTAATTCCATGCTACTCCAATCCCTTGTTGTCCAAGCTACCTCACAACTAGCATCCTCTGCAGCTTTTGAGGCAGTGAGTAAAATGCCTTTCAACTTTTAGGTTGTTCTTGAAAAAGTATGGGGCAGCAGGGAGTTATTTTGCTGTATGAACTAACTTTCCATCCCAGCATAGTTTGACCAAGAGGACTAACTACATGGTCTGCTGGAGAACAAACCAGCCAACAGCAAATGGCCAAAAGAATTGTGCTCACCAAGTGTTTCAGGCTAGCATCAGATCTTGAAAAGAGCATCCCAGAAGAAATATTAACCTGGAACTACTCATTGCTTAGAAAAATCTCAAGGAAGAGCCCATTTACTAATTTTCCTCATTGTGTAGTTCCTGTAAGCAGACATGATTCTTGAAGTAACATAATGCTTAGCACATGTGCACCAGCAAGAAGTTGAGATGTACGAGTTCAACAGCTCACGTAAAAATAAGTCAAAAGGAAACAAAACTACTGAATAAGGTGATATGGAGCAAGTAGAGAAGACATGCAATAAATTTAAGAGCAGCATAAAAAAAAAATCTGTATAAAACAGATCAAGGTTAAACTGTGCAAGTCAAAAAGTTTACTTTTTGTTCATCCTCTTTTATTCATCTTGTTACACATATCTCAGTCTACATAACTCGCCTGGGTCATCACATGAAGGTGGCATAAAATAATTCTCGTCTTTGGCAGGCAAACAGCACTACCCAGTTTAACATTTGTCCATGCTGGTTTTGTGAATCTACAGGGGAACAAGTCCTGGACATAGTATTAGCTACCGGGGAATGCTCTGACCCTTTGTTTGGAACAGTGGGTGATGACCGCTGTTGTAACCCTGTTACTTTATATAATTCCAGTAATACAAAGAAGCAGAACTAGCACCTTCAGGAGCAGTGAGCCAGCTCACTGCTGCACAGCAGAACAGCAACAGCCTTATTCTATATGTATATAAAAATCTATTATTTCTCCTTTTGCCTACAGCAGCAACACCCACTGCATTTATTTGTATTCATGTAAAACCTCCAACAAGGAGCATTCTCTCAGCTATTTTAAGTGCATTGCAAATATCAGAAATTGCTCTCTGGAGTAGGTACTCACAAATACTGCAGTCTCTGAGAATAGCGCATCTTACAAAAAGACATTTTTCTACCCTGGCACTATCCTGAATTGTTATAGCATTGCTCCCACTATTTCTGAGGAGCTAATGGCAGCCACTAAGTTTTCCCAAGGCACCATGGAGTTGATTTTAGAAAGTTATCACTGAAAAAGTGTTGGTTCCTTATCTCAGCTTTGGATTTCCCCTCCCCCACCAACCTTTCTTCAAGGGAAGGAGACAGACATTTGAGAAGTGGAAATCAAAGATAACAATAGAATTTGATTTTGAGAACTGACTTGGAAACACTTACCAACAAAAAGACAAGCCAATACTCCAAGGAAAATAACAAAGTGACTGCATGATGACTGGAATAAAAAGTCTGCTAGGATCTAGAATTCTGCTTTGGACTGATAGCTACTACGAAAATTCAACTTTCATATTCCATATTATCTTATGTAAGAGTTCACAACTTTCAATACAGAAAATATTCTGGACAAAAGCCATTTGAGTCACCTAAGAAACAGGCATAGACCTACTAAACTGAAATTGGAACATGACAAGTAAAAGGTCTGAACGGCTGCAGAATAGAGGAGAAAGGTATTACTTAAAAATCCAACTCAATTCGGCAAGAATACCTCAAGCCCCTGCATGCTCAACAGCCCTCTTACCACCCAAGGAAGCAAAACGATACTGCTTAGACAAGCCTCCGCTCAAGCAGCTGTGAGGAGAGCCATTTCAAAAAAGGCACATCGTACACATGGTCAATAACCATCAGCTAAAACCAGCTTTGTACCTTGTAAAGAGGCAGCGCAGGGAGAGTCCCTGTTTAGGTACTGAAGGTGTCTATGTCTCTAGACCATGTGTGGGATACCACCTCCTACGCAAACTGTTAGTGGTGCATCAGTGGGCAGAG